>MU226128.1:315744-338594 GCA_018584345.1 Thuja plicata
GCTTCACATTTTCCTTCCATCTTGGGTCCTTATGTCCCTTCACTTTTCCCTCCTAACTCTCCTAATTCGTCATCCATCTTGGGTCCTTATGTCCCTCCATCTCCTATCTTTCCTCAAGATCAACATAAATGCATACCCTTGAATCATTTTCATCCATCCACCCATCTAAACCAGTCATATTCTTTTTCTTCCTCCACAAGTCCCAAGTCTTTTGGAAAAAACTTGAATGTTCAATACAAGAAAAAGAAGCAATACAAGAATCCATCTAAAAAACAAGACCACCATGTCTCCTCTAATTGACATGGGGGCATAAAGTCAAAAGAGATATCTAAGAAGAAAACTACAAGACAAGTATGGGTTCCAAAATCCATCATTGAAGATATTCTCTCTAAATTGTCAAAAAGAAATGAAAATCCTACGACTATATGGATTCCAAAGTATCTCTAGAAAGAGTCTCATGTTGAGAAACAAGTGAAGTTGACATTCAAGCTTCCAAAGGCTTCCACTTCATCTTCTTCCAAAAACATTCTTTCATTCCATGCGTCTAAACCGCAACCTCTGCTATCCATTCACCATATTCCTTCACGTATTACTTCATTCACATTTCCTCCATCCTCTTTCCACCCTTCAAGGTCTGTTTTGACTTTGATCTTGCCTTCCTTTCCGTCTACCCTTTCACAATCCTTCCATTCACTATGCTTCTACTTTCTATTCCTTTTCCTCATTTGTCTATTCCTCCTATCTTCCAACTTCACTCACTTTGCATAAAACCTTATCCTCCATTTTTCTCTTTCATCTTCCTTTCCCTATCAGCATCTGTGAGCATATCATTTTGAATCGTTGGCATATCATGGTTTATCCTTTCAAGGAGCATTATCTAAAAAGCTTGCCTTCTTCCAAAAAATTCAAAAAATATAAATAAATATAAATATAAATAAAAATTAAAGAGAAATAATTTCATCCTATGGCGAAAACCACTCCCTTGTGGTGCCTTGGATAGGTACCATGATGAAAACCTGGCAATTAGGCGTCATGCGAGTTCTTCTACATCTTTCATCCATTCTGTATTCTCTCTTTGATCTTGACAATGTTGATCTATACACAAACATTTGAGCTATCTTACAATGACCTTGCTTTCATTCCTTTCATGTTTAGCCTTCATATCTATCTTCCTCCATTCATTTTTGCCTATCGCTATCATTTTCCCCTTTGGTCTTGATCTAAAAAAAAGAAAGAGTAAAACATGGTGCTATGAAGCATCTTGGCATGTCTACTCCTTTGGACTACATCCTTTCCTGCTCTTGCATTACGCTTTTGTGACTTATCTTATGCTGGTATTTCATTGCTTGTCCAGATGTGCTTTACATGATATTTCTTTTCTTTTCCCTAGCTTGGGTACTCTTGAGGAGTTTGTCTTTGAGGATTTCTTCCCTTCATTCTCCTTCTTTCTCCTATCTTCCATCTCTTCCACCAGCTTGCTAATCCCTCTTGTCCTCCACCTTGCTAAACATTGGGACTGCACGATGTGATCTTGCTAGGGAGTTTGATGCCCATTCGGTCTAGGGGCATCCTTTGAAAATAATTATTGATCCTGAAAAAAATCAAAAAAATGATATATTGTCAAAAATTCTAAAAATTAGAAAATGTCCTGAAATAATGATCATTTAGTGAAAACCTAGCAATAGGCAGTTTGATGTATTTGATGTATTTCAAAAAAATTATATATTCCAAAAAATACAAAAAAAAATTCAAAAATTCAAAAAAAAAGTGCCTTGGTAAAAACCTGGAAACAGGCGCTTGGTAGCAAAAATTCAAAAAAATTATAAAAAGTCCTGAAAAAAAAGAAAAAAAATGAAAAAAATGAAAATAAAAAAATTGTAATAAAATCCAAGTGGTGAAAACCTTGAAACGGGTGCTACTTGAGGCCTTTGCACCCCTATTTCTTAGTGTGTGTCCTCGACACTTAGCCTCTCTCCATCATGCCTTGTCCTTGTTGCCTTGGTCTGGAATTGGTCTTTGTCTTTGTCTAGGGGGCATAATCGTGTTAGCTTTGGTCTCTTGGATGTGTTAGTCTTTAGGACACCTCACAAATGGTGTTTTTTAACACCACCCCAACTATATTTTTTTAATACAACCCCTGACATCGAGTGTTTTTCAACATTTATCAGTTTGGTCTTACCCAGTTTTGTCATGTGGTCTTGCCTGCTTGCGACCATTCGATCCTTATCCTTGGAACTCAGTATCAGTTAACAGAGTTAAATTTTTTAACACAACACTTAATGCTTGAGCTATGTCATGATATTTTCTTTGTGTGCTGATTGTTATTGATTTTTTTTGAGTGTCCTTGTCTTATAAGTCTCTCCGGGATGCATAGCTAGAGGACTCTGGGCATGGGGCATGTTTTTATTTTCTTCCTGCTTTATGCTTCACTATTTTTGCACAACCGTTCTGCTAGTCATCCTGGCCTATATGCCTTGATGCGAGCATGGTTTTGCTACATTAAATTGGGTAAGCTAAAATCACAGTCATCTTGACCTTTATCTCTTTGATGCTTATGTTAGAATCTTTCCACATTCCAATCTGATATAAATCACATTGATATCTTTATAGTTGCACTTATGACTAGTGATGATTGTGTGATTTTTTGATGTTCGTTAATAATGGCCCAATGATGAAAATAAGTTCCTTAACATTCTCTAATGAATGATGAACACAAAGTCCTATGTTTCAGTTGCTCTATTGCAAGTACACCTTTGCATTTTCATGTATCTTGCATTGTTAGACCTCATGTTAGTTTGTATTTTAGTTTACATTATGAGTTTGTGAGGGTTTCCTTCATCTTTCTTGTGGACTTTTAATCAAATGTGATCACATTCTGATTTTCATTTTCTTATCTTCTTTCGTGATCTCAATCAAAATTTTCTATCTTAAACAGTTGATTGATTTTGAGGCAAATTCTCTTTCTTCTCTCCATTTCTTTCCATCCCTTCCAAACTTCTATCTTACATTCTCTTTCACCCCACTTCTTTTCTTCTAATTCAACCTTGGGGCATAATCTTTCATGCTTGATGATCTACCTTGGTTCTGTGATCCTTATATCTTTCATCTTACATCAAGAACCTTATCTTTAGTTTGATTTGATCAAATTTATCAATTTGTTGTTTCTCCTCTATCTCATTTTGATTTCGATCACCAGGGGGCAATAGCTATCAAAATTCAATCCTTGATTCAGCTTTATCAATCCTATCATTTACTTCGCTTGGGGAAACCTTGCTTGAGATTCTTATCTCGGACATGTCAATTACTTATTTACAACGGTGTTGACCTTGTCTTTTTTTCAATTTTCTTATCTTTGTTCTGATGTCAATTACTTACATATAACGGTGTTGATGTATGTGTTGTTTTGTGATCCCAAATCGATCTCACACTTGAACTGCATTCTTTGGCTACATGTGTTCCCAGAATGATCACACATTAGTCAAAGAGGGGCAAACGTATGCACCCTAAAATGGTCGCCGAGACTATGGGCCCCCATTTATCATTTTATCAATTTATCAATTTCCTGAATCAATGTTTTGCAACATTTTCAATTCAAATCAATTTCCTTGATCAAATCGTAATTAATTCAATTATTTAAATATTTCTTAAGGTTTGATCATTTTTATTTAATTAAAAGATTTAATCTCCCTTTTAATTAAATAAAATTTATTTTATTTAATTATAAGATTTAATCTCCCTTTTAACAAAATTCATCTTATTTAATTAAATTTTTTTCCTCCCATTTAATTAAATAAAATTCTTCTAATTTATTTAATTAAAAGAAAACCCCTCTTTTAATTAAATAAATAAAAATCCCCACTTAAAGCACTTTATTTGATGAAAAAGGAAATAAATTAAATAAAAATCCCTTTTTCTTCACATCTTTCTAAGTGGTGGGCTTTTTTCTTTTAATGAGCACTTGGATCAATCAAGATTTAATCTCCACCATTGCTCATTTCTTTTTGCCTCTTAATCTCATCTGTTCACTTTCCTATATAAGGAAATCTCTCCTTTTCATTTGATAATCATCAATCATCTATCAATATAGAATTTTTAGGTATTGTTATGTTGCAGGTTTGGAGAGCAATTTTGGAGGAGAATTTGAACACTCAAGCTTGGATATTGCAAACTTCTCTCTTCTTGTCTTCTTCTTGCATCCGTGGCTATTCATGTAGATCAAATTCATATTAGATTAAATTTGTATTTCTTTTCATAGATTAATATTGCATCCATATTTCCTTTTATAGATTAATCATGCATTGTTATCATTTAGATTAATTTCCTTTTATGCATTGCAATCATATAGAATAGTTGTCATTTTCATGCATTGAATATCTCATTTCATGGTGTACTTACATAGGCACAACTAGGTCAATCTGAGGGCCTCCATCATAAACCTTTGCATTCCATGACTAGGGAGCTATGAGTCGATATTTGAGGCCTCATTCTTGAGCAACTTTGGATGGAATGATTCATAGAAGTGTGACACATTTTCATCACACAAGAAGCATGCTACTTTTTCTGCTATGTCTGAACTAACTTTGTGTGCTGCAGGGCTTCCTTCCTTATCTCATCCAGCTGGTTAAGCTGAAGGATCCTATTGTGTTGTGCCTCGGTAAGATCAATGTTCAGCTGTAATGTCATTCATAAAGTCTTATGTTCAAATTGAATTGGCATCACAACTATTTTTCCATATACCAACTCAAAAGGGGTAAACCCTGTTGTGGTTTTCCATGTAGTGTGGTAGGCCCATACTGCTTCTTGGAGGCAACCGCTCTAATATTTTTTGTGCAACTAAACTATCTTCAAGAGGATAGCCTCTATCTCCCTATTAGTGATTTTTTCCTGACCATTCGCTTGTGGATGATAGGGGTTTGATTTTCGGTGGCAAATATTATACTTGTTCATCAGAGCAGTAATCAATGTGGAGGTAAATTGAGCTCCTTGGTCAGTAACTAACTCATGGGGTACACCATAGCGTGTGAATATCTCCTCATATAGAAACTGTGCAACTCTGCTATCTCTGTCATGCTTCATGGCTCTAACCTCCACCCAGTTGGTTATATTATCAGTACATACAAGTATGTACGAATTGTCATCTGATACAGGAGTGATGGGACTAAAAAAATTGATTCCCCACTTATCAAATGGAGTCACTACAACCTGAGGAAAGAGTGGCATTTTATCAGATTTAGTAGGCCGCCCCATCTGCTAGCATCGATCACACTTCCTGGTGTAATTGCTTGAATCCTTGTAGAGGGATGGCCAGTAGTAACCAGTATTAAGTACTTTTATGGCTTTCCTTTTGGCAGCATAATGTCCACCATAGGGCTCATCATGACAAGCCCGGAGGATGTCATAAATATCGTCCTCTCAAATGTATCTTTTTAATACTTGGTCGGGGCCAGTATAGAATAAACAATCAGTAATCCATGAAAAATTGAAAGTTTTCTCTATTGGTAACCACTTTTCCTTTGGAGAGAAGTGTGGAGGTACCTTTTGTGAAACTAGATAGTTAGCAATATCAGCATACCATGGTGTTTTTGCTACAGTGGAGAACAAGTGGTCATCAAGAAAGCTATCATCTATTGCTATAGGTTCATCAACATTCTGTAGTCGTGAGAGAAAATCGGCCACCACATTTTATTTTTCTGGATTATCTATGATGGTAATATCAAACTCTTGTAGCAGAAACAACCATCTAACTAACCTTCCTGTTATGGCAAGTTTGTTGGCTAAGTACTTAATAGCTGCATGGTTCGTATGCACAGAGATTTGGTAACCAGTGACATAATGGCAGAATTTGTTTAGAGCATAGATAACAGTCAAGATCTCCTTTTCGGTAACTGTGTAGTTCAACTCAGCTCCTTGCAAATTTTTGCTAATAAAGTAAATGGCATGTTCTAGTGTACCTTACTTCTGTCCAAGAATTGCTTCTACAACATGATCAGAAGCATTTGTATGTATGTAGAATGGGATTTCCCAATTAGGGCCTCATATAATGGGTGCTTGAGTGAGTACAGACTTCATCTGCAGGAAAGCTTCATCACAGTTTGATGTCCAGACAAAGTTAGCATCCTTAGTGAGCAGTGAATACATAGGGTTGGCCATCTTGCTGAAGTCATTTATGAATCTTCTGTAATACCCAGCATGGCCAAGGAAGCTTCTGACATCCTTTTGTTTGGTTGGGGTAGGTAGATTCACAATGACTTCAATTTTGGTCGTGTCCACCTGAATTCCAAGAGCATAAATGTAGTGACCAATCACTACTCCTTCTTGAATCATCATAAAGAACTTCTCATTGTTCAAAGATAGGTTATGTTCTTTGCATCTTGTGAGGAATTTTTCTAGATTTTCTAACGCTTCCTCATAAGTTTCCCCATAAGTGGTGAAGTCGTCCATGTAGATCTCCATACAGTCAAGAGAAATATCAGCAAAGATGTTGATAACCATCCGCTGGAAAGTAGCAGGAGCATTGCAGAGGCCAAACGGCAAAACTGAATAAGCCAAAGTCCCCCATGGGCAGGTGAATGTGGTATTTTCCTGATCCTCTAGAAGAATTTGGATCTAATTGTATCCACTATACCCATCCAAGAAATAAAAGTATTTCTTTCCTGCTAGAGAATCCAGGACCTAGTCAATGAATGGAAGAGGTAAATGGTCCTTTTTGGTGGCATTGTTAAGCTCTCGGTAGTCTACACACACTCTCCACTTGCCACCTTTCATAGGAACTATGACTAGTGAGGAGACCCACTAGCTGTCTGATATAAGATATATAAAGACATCTTTAAGGAGTTTCTGGAGTTTGGCTTTGACTATCTCACGAAGGGCAGGGTTGACACATCTTTGAAATTGCCTTACTGGGGGTTTGTCCTCTTTTAGGAAGATCATGTGAGTGTATAACTTTGGGTCTAGACCTTTCATATCAGAGTAATCCCAGGCAAAATCTATAGCATGATTCTTTAGTAGCTTAGTTAATGATGTTTGCTGCTGAGGAGAAAGTTTGCTATTAATTTTTAAGCAGCGTTCAGGGGAAACTTCCAGTTGCTTAGTGAGTTCTACCATGGATGCATCGGTCAATGAGGGTAATTGGATCTCATAGGGAATCATTTGGCGATAGAGCTGGTTGGATATAGGGGAAGATATTTGGTAATCAGAGTACAGCGGCTACAAGGAGTATTTTTGGAGGGAACTATCCAAAGGGTCCAAGTTTGATCCATACTGGTTATGTAGGATGTTGGTGATTACCTTATCTTCCTCCTGAAGCTATAGGAAGGGGTCCCTTGTTAACATCATTAATTGGGAGACTGAATTAATAACATCAGCTTCTTCCTCTACATCTGGCCATATGGGAGAGGCTAATTCCATCTGAGGTTGAACAGGAGGGTATAAGGCCAAATTTTTGGTGTGCTGGCCATCAGAAATGGTCATATCCCCTGACCGACAACTAATGTAGGAATCAGTGGTAGCCAGCCAAGGACATCCTAAAATAATTAGATAGCTTCCTAGGGTATCTTTTGGTGAGAGGATCATGAAATCTGCAGGGTAGGACCAATATTCTAGGTCAACCACAATGTCCTCCACCACTCCATCAGGCTTTACAGTTAAACTGTTTGTGAGCTGCAGGATAGTAAGTGTATTGCGAAGGTTGGTGATACCAAGGTGCTACATAATGTCCTTGGTCATGGCTTTAATGGTGGCTCCCAGATCAATCAAGGCATTTTTTATAGCCATCTCATTAATAATGACCTTGACAACAAGGTTGTCATGGTGAGAATATTTTGGGATGGTAAACTTCCCTAACATGATGTCTGCCAGTTTTCCCAAGACATGGACAGTCTGGGGATCCTTCTTCTTGCGGCCAGGATTTTTAAAGAAAGATTCCTTGATGGATTTTCCATATGTGGGAACATCTTTGATTTCCTGGAAAAGGGGAATTTGGACACTGAAATTCTTTAGTTGGTCAAGGATATCGAAAGTTGCTTCATCAGTGGTCTTTGGATTGCTCTGTTGCAACCTTTGTGGAAAAGGAGGAATGGTAGGTTGATTGGTCTTGGTTGGTGATGTAGGGGCTATCAAATTAGATGGAATGTTGGGTTGATTGGGCTCTTTAGAAGGAAATTCAGTGATTACAGGAGGCTCAGGTGCAGGCAGAGTGGTACCAGACTGCAGGTGAATATCATCGAGGATAATTGCATAGGCAGGGTATTGCATGGGATACTGTGACTGGTCTGTAGCATACACATTTTTCTATGGTGGAGGAGGTCAAATGTTAGGTTTTGGCTATGGATGTGTAGGTAACTGAGTAGGCTTAGGAGATGGATTAGTAGCTGCAGGAGGTGGAAAAAGAGCTTGCTACTGTGGAGGCTGCATAGGTGGTGGAAAAAATTCTTGTGGTTGATTTGGCCATTTCTAGCCACCTCGCCACTGTGGGTTTTACTTCCAATTACCTTTTGGTGGCTACCATGCCCCTTGAGGTTGTTTCCAACCTCCTTGAGGGTTTGGCCATTGTGGATTGGGGTAATTCTACCACTGATTCTGGGAATTATTCTAGGGTGGATTTTGATAATTCATGGGGGGCTACCATTGATTATTATAAAAAGGACCACTAAATGAAAGAGGATCCTAGGGCATACCTTGTCTCTATACCCATGGTCTTCACTAAGTGACAAAGAACAACTTCTCATCCTTTGGTTCAACTGGTTTGTAATCAGTCGACATTTGTGTAGTCTCCATGTTAGCAACCAGTTTGCATCTGCAGACTCTCTTCTTCTGTCTACAATATGGACAGAATTCTGCTAGCATGGCCTCCACTTCCTCATGTTTCTTCTTATTCTGCATGGTGTCCAGCTTGGTTTCCATGTTTTTGATGATATCTTGCTTAAAATCAGACAAGAGATTGCTTATCTTGGTCCGTGAAGCACCAGCACCATTGGACTTTCCCAGAGTGGACCTATATCCTCTTCCTTTTTTAACAATAGCTCTTGAGTATTTAAGACAAATCTTTCAGATATCATCCCATGATGCCTAGGTGATATCTCCTCTAACCATTAGGTCTAGAGCCTCTGTGCATCTATCATGAATGCCTCGCAAAAAGAGCAACTTCTAAGATTCTTCATTAAGCTCATGCTGAGTATTCTTCTGCAAACTGAACATGAACCTTGACACATAATCCTCAAGACTCTCATCCTCCTTATGTGACATCTTAAAGATGTCATCCCCTCACATATCATTCCCTCGACAGTACTCCTTATATTTTAGTAGGAAAGCATCCTTCATTTCATCCTAATTATGGACAACTCCCTATCCTAAGCCCATAAACCAACACAATGCAGACTCTTTAAGTGTTGCAGGGAAGAACTTAAGCCTGTGGGCATTAGTGGTGTAGTCGTAGCTCCTACAAAGGATATCAAACTCAAAGAGAAAGGTATCCAGGTCCTCTGTGACAAGGCCATAAAATTTTGGAAGAGAAGAGGAGGGAATATTTTTGAGGTTGTTATTATCTTAATGATCAGGGATGGGGAAAGGAAATGTAGTAGGATTAGCCATCCTTCATTGTTGCAGAGGTGGATTTTGAGGGGGGTTTAGAGGTTGGTAAACAACTAACTGCCACAAATTTTCTTCTTGAGGATTCTGAAGTTCTAGATTGGCAAAGGCTTCAACAAATAGATTGGCTTCTGGTTGTTCCTGAAAGAACCCACGAAAGTCACCCTCAGAAGATGAAGATGATGAAAGGGCTTCAGGAAGCTCAACAATGGTGTCAATGAACTAGTTTCATTCCTCAAATAGGTTATGGTGTGGATTTTGCAAGTACCTTCCTCGGGCGTCTCTTCGTCTATTATGCATGCGGATAGTATGGAATGATGTGAATAGTGGTTTGCTTTGTCAAGATAAGGCTTAATCTACTAAAAGAAGGGAATGAAAGCATGAAATAAAATCCTAGGAATGGTTGAATAAGAACCTGGCTCGGCACTGTCCCCGGCAGCAGTGCCAAAAATGATCGCTTTTTATAAAGGCTCATAAACTAGGCATAATCCTTTAAGTCAGGGATTGGACTTCCAACTAAGCACTTTATCCACTTTATAATAAACTCATTTAATATGTCAAACCCAGGGATGTGATACTTGAAATGGGCCAACAAAATATATGCACCAAGCACTTTCTCAACCAATCATTCTATAATTCCTACAGGAAATAAATGTTGGAAAGGAACTATTCTATGGCTGGAGGAAATAAATGCTTTCGAAGGGAAACTACACTATTGTTGCATTAAATGAACACTCAAGGGAAAGCTAAACTATTGTTGTGAAAGTAGATGTTTGAAAGTAAATGATGGAAATGAATGATTCTAGTAGGATGGAAGAGTGCACAAAAACAACTATAATGCCTTAGTTACCTTGTTCTTCAACCGCAGGAAGCGATAGTTGTCCTGTGGCTTTGGTTGCAGGAGTTGTTCAGCATGGGAATTGAAATAACAAAAATGTGGGAAAGTGAGCTAACTAGAATGAATCTAACTACAGATTCCTCACCAAGTGGGCCCCTAGGATGAGTACCCAGAACACTCAATTACACAGTACTAAACTCAAAACTTCATTTGCTCATTAATTTTGAATAAAAGAGTACAGGAATTCTCAATAATAGTGAAATAATAGAATGCAACTATAATAATAATACTACTACCCTCCTTCTCACGTAGGAGCAGGGCTTTATTTTAAGGGAAAAATATCTAAATGCTAAACTCCACATGCCCTAAGAAAAGGCAAAGCTTTTATTACAACTAGCTAACAAAAAGGAAAACTAGAAAACAGGAAATAGAATCGGTTAAGAAGAGAGGAAAGATCTGTGTAGACAAAAGATCTAACTTCCCACTCTCTCCTAGATTTCATCAAGGAATTTATTGCGTTCTCTAAGTCTTCGCTCAACCATCTCCATCTGGATCAACCGGAAACCTTCTACCGCTGCTTCGCCGATGTTTCTTCCGTGTGCGTCTGCTACAGAACCGAGTGAAGCATCCAGCACATAGACGTGCTCACCTGAACAAGGTGATAGTTGCTACTTTGATGCGCTACATTAACACTGTTAGGATAAAAGCATTCATGGCATTTATTCAAAGTACATACATTATCTATTGCTCAAACAGTCAATTCATTCACAAAACATAGTCATAATTTCATAGCAATAAACAAAGCATATTCATCCCAATAAAGCACATTAAGTAGCATATGTCTATGGCATGGGTTAAGTGGTTGACTACCACTTAAAAACTATTTTCAGAGCATAAATTTTTGGTATAATAATAGAAAACATAAGAAAGGACCTAGCAAAAGTTCTTCTAAGGTATATAAATGATGCCATTAAAATGGCCTATCAATTTGCAAGGTGCAAACCACTTCGCAACAGGGAGATATGTCCTCTAAGACTTTCCCCATTATGAGAGTAGATGGGAGAAGTCAGAAGTTAATAGCCATTCCTTATGCCTAATTTAATGTGCTTTGATTCAAGCACCTTTTAGGATTGTCGTAAAATATGATTGCAAAACCAATTATGTTCAACCTGAAACCTTTTTCTGCCACCTTGTTGCCAGTGTGAGACAACTTCTGATTGCAAGCAACCCCATAAGGAAAGCCTATCGGCTAATTATTTTAACTTTGTAAATTTTAATTTATGTATTGGTGTTTGGTTATGTTTATTATTTTTTATTATAACAATTTTACTGTAAATTTTAATTCGAAAGGAAAAGTATTATTTATAAGAATAACATGTTATTAAATTATGTAATATTATCTTATGTATCTTTGTTATTAAGGAAATTAAATGTTAACTACTTTCAATTTATTTGATACTTTTAAGAATTGAAAAAATATATGCATGAGAGGTGGTAATTGATTACTTATCATTACTTTACAAATCACCTTTTAAAAAAAAAAATTAATATAAACATAGAATGTAATTCCTCTTCACTCTTATTATTTTTACAAGCCACAAAATATTGAATAAGTTCATTATGGATAAACCAAGTTCATAACTTTAATTGTTGCTTACAAAATTAGACCCCTATTTTTACTATGCAATTACTTCAATTATAGTAATTTTTATTAGGTGATGTTTTCATAGCATATCAATTTATCTAATGTTTTTTCAAGATTAAACTAAATAGTTTTAAAGTTAAAATCCTTATCAATCTGTATTCCATGAGCAGTGACTCACAAGAACCCATGTCTCATGATCATGAATAATCCACATAATACTAAATAACTGATGCTCATGTAGGTGAATCATGGGACATCTTGGAAGGTTACCTGTCTCAATACTATTTTTGCTCAAGTATAACAATCGATTTTCCATAAATCTCAAGATCCATCTTATGGTGTATATACCTCTAGCACCATGCGCAATATTACACCAACATAAAATTTATGAAAATTTGTTTTTAATTTATATTCTATTTTATATCTATAATTATTTATAGTATGTGTAATCTTTCTTTCTTTGAGTGCATTTCATTTTTTTCAGAGCCAAATCAAGCAAAACTAGTATATTCTTGTTTTTAGTAAGGTTAGATAACAATAACATTGGCATGTTGATGACCAAATTCTATAATATGTGGTACATAATTAACTAGGCACATTTTCAACCAATGAGTATGTAATTTGTAAGTTGCCACATCTCACCATAATGTTTCAATATAGCATAACATTAGATTTTCTCCTCCTATTTTTAAAAATTTGTTAATTATTTAAAAAATTCCATTTGGTGGAAAGCTAGTTAAGATTATGTTAAAAGTGAGATATTTTTCTTCTAAATTTTAACGAATATTATTTTTCTTTTATTATGTGGAACTAATATTGATTAGAATGATAGTCATTCTTCCCCTAAAAAATAAATTAATAGATATCTTTTGTAATGAATATAGAAAGAAGAGTTGGAGATGAGAATGGAACTTTTTCAATTCTAGATTCACATGGACAAAAATTTATATAGGAAAAGAAACATGTATTTTATGAAATATAAAGAACAAAACCTTGATATACTTGTTCTTTAAAAGAAAATGGTTATCTAAATTTGAAATCGCTTAGCTTCAAGCCATAGTTTTTTTTATGTGCAAAATATTGTGTAAAATTATGACGAATTAAGGAAGAGCATAATTGACATTCATGACATTTGTGTAAACCATAGATTTTGGACTCCATTGATCAATTCTAACTCTTAGGCTTTGATATTCATAGAAAATCCAAGCCTAAAGCCTCTTAGGGATGGATCTTCCAAAGAACACACAAATGAAACAAACTCTCATTAAGGCAAGTGTGTTATGAAACACATTATATAAATTAAGCATGCTTTTCTTCTTTAAG
The DNA here is from genome assembly GCA_018584345.1 of Thuja plicata. Taxonomy (NCBI): domain Eukaryota; kingdom Viridiplantae; phylum Streptophyta; class Pinopsida; order Cupressales; family Cupressaceae; genus Thuja; species Thuja plicata. Next base: position 329,136 of record MU226128.1, read on the forward strand.
ACTTAATTTTTTCATCTGAACATAGCATGAGAGTTTTATGCATTCAATAAGGTGTATGGGTTAAATCTAAAACAACACATTTTCAAAATGTATTATGGTTGATATTTGTCTCCTCATCTTTGTACAATGACTTATCCTTGATGCAACAAATATTCCGTAAGAGTGATCATGTTCGATCATGTAATGATCGAGGAGCTAATAAGTGTCAGTAAATAAATATAAGAGGGATTAATAACTAAAATCATAACACGTTCCGCCATCAAATTATTATAAACAGATTATTACGAGGACCCACCTAACTAAAGAATGATCACTACTAAAAAGGGTAAATTTAAAAGAGTAGGCACATGTATATCATGATATGTAGAAGAAAAATCATCTAAAATTGTAATAACATATTGAAAACAAGTTTTCACATCATCAATACTGAAGATACAAGGTTTGTAACAAACTAAATAAAAACTAAGTACGTACTCATCAGTATTACAAACCATAGCTAAAATAAGATAAACATGAAGCTCATGAAAAAAGGATATCTAGGATAATATGGTTCTTACACAAACCAAATATATAAACAAAGGATAAAAAATACAAGATTGAATAACCTCTCCATAGATAATGCATCCTTAGTCATGACATAAAAGCACATAAATGAATAAAGTGTGATAGGATCAAAAGATTAAAAAAAAAAGATAATGACATTGTATGTTGGTACTTCAGGGCACAATTGTGTGTTCTTTTTTACAGCAATAGAAAATGAAGAAGACACAATCGTGCCAAGAAGTAGCAACATACAATACTTTGGATTGTGGAAAATTACTATCTTAGATAAGTAGATGCCAAAATTATAAATATATTTGAATGAAAATCAATAAGACAACAAGATGAGGATCCTATGGTCTTATTTTGACTAATAAGATAATCAATTCAGAAAATTGTGTTCTATACAAGATTAATGTCAAATTAAATATTTTTTCATCTTCTATGATGCCACTCCTTATCCTCTGCATACCCCACATGTATATTTAATGAGCACTATAATTTATTTAATTTTAATTGTTGGATTATAGAGCTATTGATTTTACTTTGTGAATTTTAAATGAACAAATGAATGAATGATTTTAATGACGTTCATGAGACTGATCAGTCTAAGGGACCAAGAGTTCACAACCTTAATCTATCTCCATATCCCTTTCCATGTATGATCTCCTGCTATGAATATTGACTATATAACTAGCTTTTTGGTTGTTCTTATCCTCCTCAAGTAAATTGTGCCTGTTGTCTCCCTTCAATATGATTTCATATCAAGCACATATATCTTCTTATGTTGCACATTCTATAAGAAAGTGTCTGAATTTCACCTATCCTATAGAACATGTAAGTCCTCTCTTCCCAAACCTCTTTGATCCTTTTCCATCTACTCATCTCACACCTAAGATGATTGCAACCCGTCCTTAATTATGCCACTAAGAACCTAGGTTTCCATTTACAAAAATATGCCCCTAAATATGTGTTCTCTCCATGTTCCCGAGTTGGGTTAAACTCTTTGATGTAATGGGATATTTTTTACCAATGTGATTAGTCCACATGGCAATCTGAAACTTTTATCTAACAAACTTTTTAATTCCTCCTTGGTATTAGGATGCTCTTGTAACTTGATGTTCCAGTACATGGTCAAACGCTTTTTTTTATTTCATCCAATTTTTCTTCCTATGGTAAAGACCCTCTTTCATTGCACTTTTGGGATATCATTTGTTATCCATGTTTTAACCTTCTTTAAATAGCTTATTAATCGGGTTATTGCTACTACCTCCAATGTAAAAGTACCGGCTTCTCCTAATAGGATTTCACATGGAACTAAGGTTTTGAATTTGAGGCTACTTGTGATTAGGTGCTTCTAAATTCTCTCTAATTGTATCCATCCACATATTTTCATGTTGCCTCCCCAAAATTCACAACCATAAAGAACAAATGGCATGACCAACAAACCAAAAATAGTTCTCTTGGTTTTCCAGTCCCAAAGTTCAATATTTCTGCACCTATTTTGGAGCATATATGATGTGTTTCATCCCCCTATATTATTTTCACTCTATAGGTCTCCTAGCCTAGCTTATAATGGAAGTCAATCCATAGATATTTGTATTCTTTCACATTTTTCAACAGGCTACCTTTGAAAAGGAAGGTTTTTTTTTCTTCCCTCTTTAAAGAGAAAATCATGATTTTGGTTTTGGTAATGTTCACCTACATCCTTGCCTCCTTAAAAAAGTGTTCTAAGGCCCTTAAGTGTTCTCTTAATAGATGAGTTGTTTTTTTATATTAAGATAAGATCATTGGCATATAAAAGTAGCTTCACTACATATCCTAATAGTTGGACCCCTTCTCCATTTGTTTTGTTTATTCAAAATTCTAATTTATCAATTTATAAACCAAACAAAGTGGTGGATAAAGGACATCCTTTCTTAAAGACAATGTCACTACCAAAACATTTGGAAATTCCTTCACTAGTTCTAATTTTGGCTTTGACTCTCTCATATAGAGTCTATGCATTATTGTTCTATACAGACTAGGAATACCTAATTCTTCCATTCTCTTCCACAACTTGTCTCTAGGAACTGTGTAAAAGGATTTCTTAAAGTCCTCAAAACAAGATTAATGCAAATTAACGTAAACGCCAATGACAACCCTGTTCCACCCACAGAGTCACTGGAACGCTCACAACCACACTCGACCCAAGTGACCCCAAGGTGCACTAAGCAAGATTGGGCGGAAATATTCCAAGGCTCGTATCTTGGACCTCGTGAGAGGTATCGACAAAACATCAAGGGCTACAGGATTGTGTTTTTGAGGTCTACAATAACCTCTCTCAATTTTGGGCAATTAGACTTCGTTTGCATTTGACAAGGCAATCTCAGTCAATTCCAAAACTTGCAGTAAGGGTTAGTTGAAAGTATCTCCGTAGTGTATCTTTCAAACCGTCTATCATGGCTTCAAACTGTCTGCTCCATCAGTTCTGATTGGTTGCATAAACACTAGTGACAGCCCCATTCTACCCATGGAGTCACTGGAATGCTCGCGACCATGCTCAACCCAAGTGTCCCCAAGGTGCACTAAGCATGATTGGGTAGCGATCTTACAAGGCTCGTATCTTGGACCTCGTGAGAGGTATTGACAAACCATTAGGGGCTACAGGATTATTTTTCTGAGGTCTAAATTAACCTCTCTCAATTTTGGGCAATTCAACTTCATTTTATTTGGCAAGGCAATCTCAGTCAATGCCAAAACTTGCAGTGAGGGTCAGTTGAAAGTAGCTTCGTAGTGTATCTTTCAAACCATCAGTCCTAGCATTGAACCGTCTGCTCCATCGGCTCTGGTTGGCTGGGTAAACACTAGTGACAACCCCATTCTTCCCACGTATTCACTGGAACACTCACAACCACGCTCGACCCAAGTGACCCCAAGGTGCACTAAGAACAATTGGGAAGCGATCTTCCAAGGATCGTATCTTAGACCTTGTGAGATGTGTCGACAAACCATCAGGGGCTACGGGATTGTGTTTCCAAGGTCTACAATAACCTCTCTTGGTTTTGGGTGATTTGACTTCATTTACATTTGGCAAGGCAATCTCAGTTGATGCCAAAACTTGTAGTGAGGGTTAGTTGAAAGTAGTCGTAGTGTATCTTTCAGACCATCCATCTTGGCATCAAACTGTCTACTCCATTGACTCCGATTGGCCAGGTAAACACTAGTGAAAACCTTATTCCACCCACGAAGTCACTAGAATGCTAGGGACCACGCTCGACCCAAGTGTCCCCAAGGTGCACTAAGCATGATTGGGTAGTGATTTTCCAAGGCTCATATCTTAGACCTCGTGAGAGGTATCAAAAAATGGTCAGGGGCTACGAGATGGTGTTTCTGAGGTCTACAATAAACTCTCTCTATTTTGGTCGATTTGAATTTGTTTGCATTTGGCAAGGAAACCTCAGTCGATGCCAAAACTTACAGTGAGGGTCAATTGAAAGTAGCTCCATAGTGCATCTTTCAAACCGTCAGTTTTGGCATAGAACCATCTACTCCATTAGCTCTGGTTGGCTAGGTAAATGCTAATGAAAACCCCGTTCTTCCCACGGAGTCACTGGAATGCTCACAACCACGCTCCACCCAAGTGACCCCAAGGTGCACTAAGCACGATTAGGTAGTGATCTTCCAAGGCTTGTATCTCAGACCTCGTGAGAAGTATCAACAAATCATCAAGGGATACGGGATCTTGTTGTCATGGTCTACAATAAAATCTCTCATTTTTGGGTGATTCAACTTTGTTTTCATTTTGAAAGGCAATCTCAGTCGATGCCAAAACTTGCAGTGAGGGTTAGTTGAAAGTAGCTCCGTAGTGTATCTTTCAAACCGTCAATCCTCGCATCGAACCTTCTGCTCCATTGGCTCTGGTTGGCCAAGTAAATGATGGTGACAACCCTGTTCCACCCATGGAGTCACTAGAACTCTCGCAACCACGCTCGACCCAAGTGACCCCATGGTGCACTAAGCATGATTGGGAAGCAATCTTGCAAGGCTCGTATCTCGGACCTCGTGAGAGGTATCAAAAAACTGTTATGGGCTACGGGATTGTGTTACCAAGTTCTACAATAAATTCTCTCAGTTTTGGGTGATTCAACTTTGTTTGCATTTGGAAAGGCAATCTCAGTTGATGCCAAAACTTACAGTGAGGGTTAGTTGAAGGTAGCTCCGTAGTGTATCTTTCAAACCATCCGTCTTGGCATCAAACCATCTACTCCATCAGCTCCAGTTGGCCCAATAAAAGCTAGTGACAACCCCATTCATCCCACAGAGTCACTAAAACGCTCGCGACCACACTCGACCCAAGTGTCCCCAAGGGCACTAAGCACGATTGGGCAGTGATCTTCCAAGGCTCATATCTCAGATCGTGTGAGAGGTATCAACAAACCATCAGGGGCTACAAGATGGTGTTGTCAAGGTCTACAATAACCTCTCTCAGTTTTGGGCAATTTGACTTCATTTGCATTTGGAAAGGCAGTCTCATTCGATGTCAAAACTTGTAGTGAGGGTCAGTTGAAAGTAGCTCCATAGTGTATATTTCAAACTATTAGTCCTGGCATCGAATCATCTGCTCCATTGGCTCCAGTTGACCGGTTAAAAGCCAGTGAAAATCTGGTTCTACCCACAGAGTCATTGGAATGCTCACGACCACGCTTGACCCAAGTGACCCCAAGGTGTACTAAGCATGATTGGGCAGCAATCTTCCAAGGCTTGTATCTCAGACTTCGTGAGAGGTATCGAAAAACCATCAGGGGCTACAAGATCGTGTTGCCAAGGTCTACAACAACCTCTCCCGATTTTGGGCAATTCAAATTCAAACAATTCATCCTAGAATCAAACTGTATGTTCCATCGGCTCCGGTTGGATGGGTAAATTCCAATAACAAACCCATTCCACCCACAGATTCACTGGAATGCTCACGGCCACGCTCGACCCAAGTGTTCCCAAGGTATGTAACTAAGGACAACAAATTTTCAGCATGATGTTACAAAATAATGTGGCTTGAGTTTGACATATGTTTTATAACTTGATAAAGGGTATCTAAAACACTTATTATTTTTAGAAGTCTTTTGGAAAGTTTTGGAGAAATCAACCAAAAATAGTCGTTGCTAAACTTTTTGGAGAAAACAACCAAAAATAGTCTAGAATTTGATGTGCTATTGAAGGAAGGATTTGTGTATTGTTACAAAACAAAGGATAATTTGAGTGATCTTGGTAATTTATTACATCTATTATAAAAAATTCAAACAAATTGACATATAACTTCAACAAGATATAATTTAAATCACAATGATAATCAAATATAACTTCAAAATATAACTTCAAGATATAATAATCATAATCATAGTCAATATATAACTTCACCATTCAATTCCATATACATGAATAATAAATGTGCATATAAAAGATGAAACAAATATAACATAAAAATGAAAATGTTCTACATATAGAAAGTATCAAAAGCATCAAAAGTATCTCCATCTACAAATATGGCACATGCCATTTCAAAATGTCTACAAAATCAAAGTTTCAAGGTGTACAATGTGGCATATATGCCATCTCAAAATGTGCCAAGTGGCATCTCTAAATGACCACAACTAAAACTATGTCCTATGTCATAGGGGGATCATCAAAATGTAGCCTCTTTGAAGAACTATTTGGCTATGATTGATCCTGCATCAAAAATAAGTTCAATCCCAAGTTAGATTGCTTAGTTTATATGATTTGTACATATATATAATTCATAATTCAAACACTAATTTAATTATAAATTATAACTGAATACAAACATCTGTACCTGGCCTCTCGGTCGCCTACCACGATCAGGTGTCCTAACATAATCCTTTGGTAGCGAAGGGACAATGCCACCAATACCAACTCCGACGTATAAATATATATTTGCAATAATGAGATTAGTGGAGTGGTGCAGGGGCCCAAGGTGCAACATAGAGTAATAAATTTACAAAATAGGATGACATCATAATAAAGTTTCAAATTGATTGAACTAAAATTAAAACTTACGTCCACCAATCTCTCCTTTGGAATAGTGGGTTGGGTCAACAAAGATATGAAAGATTCTCGTGGGGCCTCCCTTGCACTGGGAGTAACCTATGGGAGTAAAAAAGATAGTCAATTATATATAAATGTACTTCGTCATAACAACCTTGGTTACAAAATACAACTAACATTATGTAAATCTACGTACAATCAAGCTATCACTCTGAATCGAGATGTCTGTCAGCCTAGGCTCCCGAACCTATGTCAATAAATCGTCAAGAGCCACACCCTATACAATAAAGTTCATGTAAAATATTTATTACTACACACAAGTGACATACATGGGTCTATGCAGGATCATGGTATGCCAAAAAGTGGTGATGTGAAAAAATTAGTTTTTCACTCGTCCAAAAGCGCACCCAAAAGTTTGTTGACTTTTGAGTAGGCCTGGGTGTCAGTACACCCGGCCAAGCCAAAAGCCAAAGCTAAAGCATTATGGGATGTCTGATAATATCAGATGTTCAATAATATCAGATGTCCGATAATATCAGATGTTTGATATTCATCAGTCATAATATATTGTTGCTCGCGGTTGCGTTCAACATTTTCATTGTGAAAATGTTGAAGAAGCGAGAAGTCGAGCCCCTAAAATTATATATATGATACCTATCTGATATCAAATTTGCTACAGTACACAAGGTAAGTGAAATTTTTTAGTTTCACTCTTTTTTTTTTTTTTTCCATTGAAATTTTTTATTTTTTTTTTAAAACTAGGTTTTATATGATATTGTGTATTGTTTTTTTAAAATTGATTATAAACTAGAGTTGAAATTTATATTGTTTATTCTATTTTGTTTTTGAATCAGACATGGATTCATACCAATCCAAAAACCCTCCCTCTCAATCCGCCAACAATCTAGACACACCTCAAAACAATCCCCCACCTTCAGAAAACCAGTCGTCCACAAACCCTCGACCAATACAGGATCTCATAGGAGATAATCTAAATCAGCTTAGAGGATATCAGAACACATATGTGAATATCCCCATCTTGCGTCCCATGTTTTCCACACTGAACTCCATTATTGAGAGCATGGAGAAACTCACAGAACAACACAATGTTGCACTTCTTTGGCATGAATCCATGCATGCCCAATTTGATGATGGGCTTGACTACGATCAAGTTATGGATCTAAACATAAAAAAACATGAGATATGTAACATTTTTGTTGATCCCAAAACTGGTTTGAAAGTGAACCCTAAAAAAACCAAGTTTTCAATTAAATGGTGTACCAATGATGCAATACGTGACAACTTTTGGGATCGCTGGTGGATGGTTTTTGATAGACCACCCCACAGCAATTTGGATGTCCCATTCTATTTCATTTAGAAATTATATGCTAAATTTGTGCTCGGTCACAAAGTCAATTACTGGAGCATGAGACAGAACTAGGGCGTAGGCTTAGGTGCTCCCTAGGATAGGCCAGGGGCACAGCGGGTGAAATCACACACATATGTCCCCCCTCCCAAGATTTCACCACCTCCCAATGTACAACATCCTGACATTATTTCCAAGGCCAGCTCACAGACTATTCAAGCCATTCACACCTTGAGTGATGTACTCATTAGGCAGAGTGCGACATTGTTTCCTCCTCATACTAATGATTCTGGCCCTTCCACATCCTCCATGAGCTCACATGTTTGTGTGCCTCATACTTGCATTATGTGCAAGAATATGTGCTTGGGTCCCCTGAATGATAGTGATGCATTTAACTATGTATTCGAGGTGGACGATACTACACAACACACTACAAGCACTGAAGCACCCCATGGAGATGTGCATCAGGGGCATATATATCCATGGACTCCTACTGTTACGGTAAGAGTAAACAATTAAATTGTTACATTGTATTTAATTTTAAATGTTCATATTTTTAATTGATTTTTCTTATAATGATTTCCCACTTATGTTTTTAATACATGTTTCTTTTATATCCAATTGATGACAGAGGAGGAGATGGGACAGGTGGAGGGGTCCACACTTTCGGCCATTTCATTTGGCCTTGACACTTCCATGGTACATACATTTTAATGTACTCATTGGTTTCCTTTTATTATAATATTGTATACCTATATTTTCTAATTTTGATGATCATCTTATTACATACTGATGCAGGTTTCACCAGTTGCCACTAGAGGGCAATGTGAGGGGGTTCAGGCGTATGGTGTTGACAAGGGGAAGGTAATTAAGTATTTTAGATTGATTAAGCATACATGTATACTTGTCACTTGTGCATACTCATTTTAGTTACATGTTTTATTTGACAGAGGGTGGTGTCTGATGATGTCGTGAGACTGGTTCGCCATGATAGAGTCACAGGCATCTCAATTCGCAGTGATAGCCCCACAGTACGTATATTTCTAAATTTATTTGTGTAGTTTACTATCAAGTATATATTTAATATGATCAAGTCATGATTGTATGAAACTTATCTGTTTGACTTTGTAGGTCACCCCTAGTTTGAGGGAGGTACCATGCCAAGGGTTTGTATCACTAATGATCCAACCAACATTTTCGAAAGAAAGTTCAACAGAGGTAAGTTTTGATGTTAATTGAGTTATATTTAAAACATGTATTTGCTACCAAGGATTTAACATTAAATAGTATAAGTCTTACATCAATCCCATGTTCACAAACATATATATAGGTCAGAGTCGACATTGGTGGCATTGTCCCTTTGCAACTAAAGACATATTAGGTATCCTGACCGCATGAGGAGACCGAGAGGTGAGGTACATGAGAGTTCAATTTTAAAAAAATATTTATTATTCTTGACTATGATTTTAAATTTTTATTTATTATTTGTAGAAACCATATAAATTAAGTAA
>MU226128.1:384523-425345 GCA_018584345.1 Thuja plicata
ATGCTATTACCATCTAATATTAATATTAAAACAAATGAAATTTATAATATATAAACTAAAACTCATAAAATTGAAAATTTGAAAAAACTTGAATCATAAAATTTTGAAATCAAAATGTTGTATTTGGACGGGAGATATCGGATATACGATAATATTGGACATACGATAATATCAGATATACGATTAGGCTTGGTAGTTGCTTTGGGTTTTGGCTTTCCAATGCCGAACGTGGTTGGTCAACCCAAATGACGTGTTCACCATATTTCCTCTGATCTACAGACTTAGACAATGTAGCTGACGACCTTTTTTTCACCCAAAATTGACGAAACAAAAAGGGTTTCTTAAAGATGTTATCAGCTTTCCATCAATATAATTGCTGTCAGAATTCAAGTTCAGTAAGTAATTATTACTTATTTTCTAGTTGAGATATCTCTAAAGTCTTGATTGACATACTGATTGAAAAACAACCATAACTTTCAAACGGTTTAACCTTTTTGAAATCCGAAACATGCGTCACATTCTATGCTTCGCCTACTATAAGAAATAAAAAAGTTTGCAATTTTGTAAAGTTTAGAATTAGTTAAGGTAGTCAAACATGAGAGTTTTTTTTTAATTTGAATAAGTTGTAGCAGAAAATTTATAATTAATGATTTATTTGGTAAAAAATTACACAAAAATATGCGTCACATCCGGGCATGGGTCTACTAATTATATTTAGAATCTTGTGAAAATCTATCATCATTTGATTGTGATTAAGGTGGTCAGACATACACGTACTTTTTATCTTTTTCCTGAAATTTTTGTACTACTGCATTGAAATCTAAAATATTGAACAATTAGATTAATTTTTTTCAGAAAAGGGCTAGTATTTTAGAAACTACATTCAATTTCCTATAGATTCTGTTCTTACAACTTTTTCACATAAGGTTGATAAGATGTTCAACTTTTTACGTCAAGTTGACTAACCCTGATTTTCTGAATTTTCATTGCCACTTAAGACCATAGCTTGGTATACCATGATCCTGCACATACCCACATAGCCATGCATAATTAATCTTAAACAATAAATTACCTTTCCTTTGTCGACACACAAAGAAGGAACCCCCTCATGCCCCCATTGACATCAGCTGATACCTGCAAGAGTACATTAAGATGACAATATATTAGTAAATATATGAATTTTATAGCTCTAATTGACAGAGATTTAAGAATGTACACCAAATGATATAAAAACCTGATGGGTACATAATTTATAATATATCATATAGGTGTCAAGGCCAAATAAATGGTCAAAATTGTGTAGTCATCCACCTGTCTCAACTCCTCCTCTGTCATCGACTGAACATAAATGGACCAAATATATATACATAAGTGCATGGAGTCATTAAAACTAATCTAAATAAATAAATTATTTTTAAATTAAATAAGTCACGTGACAAATTTATTTATAATGTTTACTCTTACCGTATCAACACGACCATGGCTCTGCGTACCCCTCCTCAGCACTCTCATGAGACGCAGATGCTCCATGAGGTGTTGCAGCCTCTGTAGCTGCATCTCTTGTATCATCCTCATCAATAACATACTAATATGTATCAATATCGGTAAGCGGTCTGAGGCACAAATTCTTTCACATAATGCAAGTATGGGGCACACATACATGTGAACTGCTGCCAGATGTCGATGCACCAACATCATCCACACCAAGAGGCAACAATGACTTGGTCTGCGCGATCAACTGATCACTCAACATGTGAATGACCCTAATACTCTATGAGGCAGCCTCTGCAATGATATCAGGATGTTGCACTGGAGGAGGGGGTGCGACATCAGTGGCGGGGACAAAGGTAGTGGCCTTTTTGCGCTAGGAAAATGGCCTAGTCTGAGGAGCTCCTCCGCCTACGCCCATGTTGGGCCTCATGCACCAATAATTTATATTGTGACCAAGCACAAACTCAGCATTCAATTTTTTTATAAACTAGAAAGGGAGCTCCAAATTTCTATGGGGTGGTTTATCAAAAACCATCCACCAGCGATCCCAAAACTGTGTACGCATTGCATCGTTTGTGCACCATTTAATTGATAATTTAGGCTTTTTGGGGTCAAATTTTAATCCGATTTTAGGATTCACAAAAAGGGAGGATATATATATTCTTTAGTTATATTAAGGGCCGCAACCCTATCATGGTCAAGCCCGTCATCAAATTTGGCATGCATATCATCACGCTAATGAAGAGCAGCATTATGTTGCCGCGTAAGTGTGTCAATGTTTTCAACAATAGTATTTAGGGTGGCAAGCATGGGACCTAATGTAGGTATATTCTGATATGTGTTTTGGAACCCCCGTATAGTGTTCAAATTATCTTGTATCAAATCCTCTAAAGATCGAGGGTTTTGAAGCGGTTCGGGATTGTTCTGGGGATCATTTTTAGGTGCGGGAGGGATATTTTCTTCATTGTTGTCAGCCATGCCTTATTAAATAAAAAATAAATATAAATTTCAATTTGATTTCATATATTATTAGAAAAATAAATACAAAACCCTATTTCAACCAAAAAAACTACATTTAACATCAAAATGAAATAAATTAATCAAAATATATAAAGAATTTACTTACCATATATACTGCAGAGTCAAATTTGTTATTAGAGAAATCAGGTACTCAAAAAAATTGAGTATAGGATATATGGAGCCGTTTTCCAATCCTAAAAAATGAGAGAAATGAGGAAAATAGTTCGCGGGTTTTGATTTATGCCATAGGTTTCTGGTACCCAATATTTTGTGTACCCAATTAGGCTTGTGCTTTGGTGTCAGGTTTGCCTAGGTGTATTGACACCTAGGCCTGCTAAAAATTCAACAAACATTTTCATGCGCTTTTGGACAAGTGAAAAGTGGATTTTTTCAAATCACCACTTTTTGGCCCCTCATGATCTTGCACATACCCCCCACCAAAATAAAACCCTAAATGACTTTCGATAGAAAGTAAGTAATTACTTTCGATCAAAAGTACTAACTTACTTTCGATCGAAAATAAGTTAGTACTTTTGATCGAAAGTAACTTACGATCAAAAGTACCACATTTTGGTACTTTTGATCGTAAGTTACTCACTTATGATCGAAAGTATCTGTCGATTCTGATTGAAAGTGACTTTTAATTTTCTTCAGTCGCACTTTTCGGGGTGAATTCCTTCCTCCGAAAAAGTGTAACCCACTATTGCGGGTTCACCCCAAGGTTAGCACGAAGATTTAATTATTGATTTGGCCGATGTTCTACATGTTACACTTTATGTTTTTGAGGCTGACCAATTGAGATATTGGTTTTGCAATTGGGTATATTAGATCACGTTTTTGAGTTAATTTGGAAAAGAGAAGTACAAAATTAAATGCTGACATGTTGAATGTGTGAAGATCCTAAATTTAAAGGATAGATTGATTATTTTTGTATTATACCTACATGGAACTGTATAGGCATAGTTGATGATATTTCTCAGTTCACTATTTTGGATTGTAGTCCAATATATATTGTAAAGGAGTGTTCTTTCCTAAGGGTTTATCCCTCTTTTTTAATTGAGAAGTGAGCTTTAGGCAGTGTGCATTCCCCTTATGTACTCAAACCTTTATTAGGGTTATTACTTTTGTAGAGTAATCATTTGTGGGTTCCATCCCCACCATGGTTCTTCCCTTAACCGGGATTCCAAGCAAAAATCATGTTTTCATAATGTTGTGGATGTTTGGTTTACGCTTTTGTTGTTTACTTTTAGTTATATTTGGCTATGGTTGCACAATTAGTTTAATAAGGCAAAAAGGTTTAGAACACCGATTCACCCCCCTCTTAGTGTTCCTTAATCCTAACATTTGGTATCATATCCTTGTGCCTTAGAGTAAGTTTAAAATCTTGAGGAAGATCCTAATGGTAGATTTAACAGTTTCTAGCTGTGTTCAAAGGCAACTATTGGTGGCACTTGAAGATCTTGACAAATCAAATGCTCACAACCTGGAATTGGAAAAGAGACTCAATAATGCTGAAAACTTCATTGAGAGCTTGAAGGAACAATTGAACAAATCTAGGGATAAAAGGAAAGATCTTGTTGAGAAGCTCAAGTAGAAAGGAAGCACTAATGATTCATAGGCCTTGAAGGAAAAATTGAATGAATGTGAACAACTTGCAAAAGACAAAGAAAATCTAAAGCATGAAATAGAAGCCATGGTAATGACGATGACTAAGAAGGTTGAAGCAAGGAAAAATAATGAAGAGCATATTGAGAAATATTTGAAGGACAAGACTAATGAATATCATAAACTAAAATGTTAGATTGGACAATTTCAGCTTAATCTAAAGGAATCCATACATAATGAACAAGAGCCTGAAAGGGTTAATGAAGCTCTTAGGAGCAAGCTTGCTGCAGCTAATGAGTTCAAAGAAAAATTCAAATGTAATTCAACAAAGCTTGATGCACGTCTTGAGAGTCAAAGATCAAAGGGAGACACACAAGGACTTTATTTTTAAAAGGGATAAAGTTCTAGATATTGTTAGAATAACACCTCATCAGACAAACAAATTAAGGAACATAAAAGGACACTTATAAGGAAACCTAATGGACAAAAATTTAATGGAAAATGCTTTACATGCAAAAAAATTTGGTCATAAGGTGGGTCAGTGCAAGAGAAGACCTAAAGCCACATTCTTTTCTGGCTATTGTTTCACTTTCTATAATTATGGAAACAAATCAAGTAATTGTCAAGAAAAGGTGAATAATTCTATGAACCAAGGAAATATAACCTGCTACAATGCAACAAATTTAGACACATGGTGAAGCAGTGGAGATTGAGAACAAATCAAGTGAACAAAAGGTATGGAAATGTGATATTTTTTAATTGCAACAATTCAGGTCATATTGTTAGGAATTGTAGATACAATATGCTAATGTGAATATGAGAGCTTTGGTAGAAATAAACAATACACAGAATGATAAAGGGGAGAAAATAGTTGATGTGGAAGAGGTTAACAAAGAAATGAGTAAGACATGGGTTTGAAAAGAAAATAATGATGCTACTGGAAAGATCACACCAAATTCTAGTGTGAATTTCTCATCAGCAAATTGATTAGGTCATAGACCGAAGGGGGAGTTTTCATGAAAAATATTTACCTTACCCTTGAATCAGAAGGATTGGTAGAAGCGATCAATGTAGTTAGATGCATAATTGAATCTAGATCTCAATGAAATCATCCATGATACATTATGAATAGTTTTGGAGGATTGAAAACATATTTTTGATTTGCAGTCGATATGCTACTTTTTGAGCTACGGTATAGGCACAATAATTGTGATTACCTTTTTGGGCATGCGAAAGATTAAAAATGCATTTTCAGACTTCATTTGACACCTTGAAATGTGGAGAATGCGCTTGCATAGAGATTTAAACAAAGATTGAATTTTTTTCAGAGATCAAACTTGCAAACCCTTACTGTCGACTTAAAAAGGTATTTCTTACTCCACGACTTGGTAATTTGATTCAGAATTCATGCATACACCTCAAATAGTTTATGTTAAGGACGGGGCTAGGCCCAAATTAAAGAAACATCCCTACAAATCAATGAAAGATGACACTGAGAGTGCATTTTCTAGGGTACCTTGTGTAGTTTTACATGTAGAGCATACTAGGGCATATATCCACTATAATAATGAGGAATTAGGGAAAGATTCGATATATCATATGTATGAATCCCTGTGTGTAGATGGAAAACTAAAAAATATGTTTAAAAAATTTCAAACCATGAAATTAGATTGTGTTATGGAATTCACACATTTGAGGAGATAGAATGGATAAAAATTGTTCTTAATAGGTTGCATGATCAGTTAATATGACTAGATAAATTGCACAAGATCACTAAGGAAGTGTTAGAAGTTGTAACCAATTTTAATGCAAATGGAGAAGTTCCTTCCCTAAGGACTATCAAGAAGGATATTGTGACAAAATTTATAGAATCGCGGTGGGATAAGAGAGTTGTGATAATGAAAAATATCAAAGAGCCTGATGTCAATTTTTCCTCAATGATTTTTGGATACAAAGTGTACCATTCAAGTAGGGAAAACTCTATTTATAACACTATCATCCATACTGCTTATCGAATGGTTAAGGAGAATGATTAGTATGATAGATGTGAAACTCTAAGAATGCAACTATTAGAGAATTTGGAAAATATTAAGAAGGACAAGAAACAAATTTTCAAGTAAGGTTCATTGATTATATATATCTTTTTCTATTTCAGGAACTACTTTCTTGGAGTTGGTGGCATCACTTGGAGGAAACATATTCCTATTGAAAAATAGATTAGTAATTACTATCAGATGCTTGAAAGTACCCCCACTCACCCACCGTAGGGCCTTCTCTCTTGACACCTACCACCTTCACTTACCTACCTTACCCACCCATACTCAGCAGGGATGGAAAGCAATGGAATGATATGTGGTGGATATAGTTGAGGTATGTATAGAATATAGGTGTGGGTTCTATTGGCCCTATCTATTAAAGTCCAACCATCTAGATTCTATATGTAACATGACCCTCGGGATTGACCCTCTACTAGGAGAAGTATAGTCTGGGGGTACTTCAAAACGTTTCAAGAAGAGATGCAAAAAATGTACAAAATTCCTAGGGAGCTAGTTGAAAATATGAGGACACAATTTGTTTTATGGTAGAAATTGATGAATGTTTAATGGAGGTAGTTGAGCCAAGGACATGTTGGATCATGACTATGGGATATGAATTAGATCATGTTTTAGTTGAAATTCATGTGAAGTATTTGTTGGACAAGCTGATTGACCCAAATGAGGAGATGCTTGGTACTTATCAGGAAAAGATCGTAAAAGTTAATCTTGAAGTTAACAGACCTACAAGAGAATGAAAAGTGAGAAGAGAAGTGGAAATAATGGGTGGAATGATGAGATTTACCAAAGATAAAATGGAAGAAGAAAGGGGGAAACATGAAGAGGAAGAAAGGAAGAAGACTGAAGCTAGAGTAATCTTATTGATATTGATGATGATGCACCTCCAGCTTACATATCTATTATATCACCATCTGGAAGCAGGAATACAAGAAGTTCAGTGAAAACATTAGTTATTCCATCAGAGAAGAAGCCAATAGTTGCAAAGAAATTAGAGATTCCTAAGTCACCTACACCGAAGGCTACTAAACCTAAATCTATGAAACTAAAGTTTGTTCCTATATCTACAAGAAAAAGGGTTAAGTCCCAAGGAAAAAGACCATATGAAGGAACCAAGGATGATGACAAAGATGAAGCTACTGATTGAGATGATGTAGTGAAGAAGTTGAGGATAAAAGGAGACAAGGATGCCAAAGTAGTAAGTAGCCCAACAATTAAAGTTGATATACTACAAGTAAGAAGCCTAAAATTGATATAGGTAAGCCACATTTCATAGTAAATGATGTATTAAAGAACATGACAATTTAGGATATACTAGTTTAATTAAAGAAATAATACAGTAGGTATGATGAACAAGAAAAGAGATTACTAGAGGATGGAGTGATTATCTATCTAAAAAAGTATAGTAGATCTTTAGTTGATATCAAAGGGGACATCCCTGATGATCTATTTGACAATCTTGAAGCAAGAAGGTTGACAACACAAGATGAGGACAAGAAAATCAGAGAGTTGACATTGATTAATATATATCTTTTTATTTCTAAGGAAGAAATAAACAATATTCTTGAAGAATCAAATAAGGATTTTAATTAGAAGTCAAGGATAAACATGCTCATGATTGGTAAAATATATGAAGTCTCTAAGGAAATTGAGAAATTAATGACAAAAATCTTGTTGAATAATCAGTATGAGGTAGAATCAAAGGATGATATAGGGAAGACATACATGTTGATAAAAATGAACCACTTAATACTATGGACACTTTATTTCAGATGAATAATGAAGAACCAAATGTTTTTATCTCTGGTGTACCAATTACACTTTCAATTATGAATGATGGTGAGGAAGATATACTAGGAGTCCCAAACATCAAGATCACTATGACAGAAGAAGATTATGTTCTTGATGAGAAGGAGAAAGAAGAGGAAGAAAAATACAATACAAATGATTAGATAGATGATAGGTCAAAGACAATAGATGTAGATGAAAACAAAGGTAAAGTTGAGGCAAAGAGGATAGTAGATGACAATCAAATAATGAATTAAGATTTCATAAAATAAAGAGACACAAAGTCAGATCATACTCTTGAGGGAGTTGAGGAGATAGCTCTGAAGGAGAAAATTGAGTGTAAATTGGAGGCAAGAGACACTGTGAAGGAAGTGTTTTAATTCTTTAAAGAGGATAGTACTGACTTGGAGAACATGCAGATCACACAAGGTCCAATTCAGTTGGACACTCTCAGTCTGGTTGAGTTGATGGGACTTGCTTCGGTAACCCATGCCAAAGAAAGAAAGAAGATTCTAAGAACACATGAGAAGGATAGTGAATTTCTTGCACTTGCATATGAATTCTTGAGAAAGATTATGTTGACCTACATAATAGATCAAAATAAGTCTACATCAAGTCAGCTTGAAGATTTGTTGAATGTAGTGTGAATACTCATTTTGAATCTATGGAAAAGTTTGCATTGCAAAAAATTTAGAATGAATATGATACTATGATATTCAATCAGTTGAACACATTAATTTCCTTGAAGACACAATTTCATTAGGTCTAGAAATTCAGAGGGTGAAGGATGCTTTAACTAAAGGTAGATAAATTTATAAAGGTTGCATTGATTATCCTAAGTGTGTTTCTGATGTTGCTAAGATCACAAAAGATAGAATTGAAGCTAACTAAAATATCAAAGACATTTGATCCTTTGAAGGGATTATCTTCAGTCCATGTAGTTCAAGTGGCATCCCTAAATGACAAGATAAGAACAATTGTAACTGAGAGAGATAGAGTAAAGAGAAGGATCGGTGAGTTAATGAACTTGATTATCTCTAAACTTAATGTTTTGATAAATAGGTTGAAGGAAGTAGAAGCAACTTACACTTCACCAAATGCATTAGATCTAGTTAAAGAAGAGAAGTCATATATAATGTTATTTGTGGACAGATTGAATTAATGGAGAACAAGAAGAAGAGTTGGGATACAGATTTTGCTGCTTTGAGAAACAATTTGTCAGATGTATTTAAACTTTTGTAAGTATTCTTGCAAATCTGTATATAGTGGTGATACATAGGATTTTGAGTCTTTTCTTTTGATGTCAAAAGGGGAGAGATAAGGAATGAAAAATGAAATATTCAACTCACGAAGAGTACAAAATTTTGGTAAGGGAGAGATCTTTTTGGAGTTTGGCATTTTGTTTGGAAATCTTTTTGGAGTTTGGCATTTTGTTCGGACACTTAGTCATTTTTCACTAAGTGTTTCCATCATTGCCAAAGGGGCAGATTGTTGGCAAGAGACACAATTGTGGATTGTTTTTATGTCATCATTGATGGCAATTGTACATGATTCTCATGGTCACTTGACATATTTTATGATGGGAAGAATAATGCTGACAAGGATCATTATGTGAAGGGTTTGTGTCACAATCTTTTGAGTGTTGGATAGATGTGTGATAATGGCTATGATGTTATATTCAAAAATGAAGGTTGAGATATTATGAAGAGATCTGGAACAGTGATTGCAGTTGGAAAAAGGATAGGAAGGAACATGTATCAACTTGAAGGAGATACCGAAGGATGTTTACCATCTTGGATTGATCATAGTTGGCTTTGGCACCAGAGGATGTACCACATCATTTTTTTTCATTTTGGTAAGGGTAAGTTCATCATGTGTAGTAAGAGACTTACCTAGATTGTGTAAATTAGAAAATACTATCTGTAAAGGATGTCAGGGAGGAAAATAGAGAAGAGAATCATTCAAGGCAAATGATCATCCATCTATTGGTTTTTTGGATATGGTGCAAACTACCCTATGTGGTCCTACCAGAACAAGAAGCCTACAAGTGGCTAGAACAACACAACATAATTGTGTAGTTGAAAGGATGAATCATGCGATACATGAAGCAACAAGGACAATGATTAGGGAAGTGATTTTATCAGAATTAAAATATCATATGAGCTATGGCATGGAGAGCACCTACAATGAAGTACTTCAAGATTTTTGGAAGAAGATGCTACATTTGAAAAGATGAGGACAATCTTTGAAAATTTGAAAGCAAAGCGGACATAGGTATATTTTAGGGATATTCTACAAATAACAAAGTGTACCCTTTTTACAACAAAAGATTGAATAAGATTGTTGAAAGTGTGAATGTGAAGATTGATGAATATTTTCAAAAAACTCCTAAGAAGCACCCTGAATATGAATATGATATAGAAGACAAAAAAAAGGAGGACAAGAAAGGAGAGGAAGAGACATTTCATGCTCCAACATCTATAACTAAGGCACCAAGGTATGTATAGAGAAATCATTTTAAGAATTAGATTATTGGTGATAAGCATAGATGTGTTAATATTACAAGAAGTAAAGAAGCACAAGAGCAAGTTTTGTTGTGTTTAGTTTCAAAAATTGAGCCTAAATCTATAAAATAAGCATGTAATGATTAGAATTGGGTAAAAACAATGAAGGAGGAACTTGATCAGATAGAGAAGAATTGGACTTGGGAACTTGTTCCCAGACTGGTTGACAAGAATATGATTGGTACAAATGTGGTTTTCGAAACAAGTTGGACGAAAGTGGTAAGATAATAAGGAACAAGGAAAGATTGGTCTGCAAGGATTATACTCAGATTGAAGGAATTCATTTTGATGAGACTTATGCCGTTGTTTCCAAGATGGAGGTAATATGTATATTCTTAGCATTTGCAACATTTAAAAAATTCAAGGTTTATCATATGGATCTTAAGTCAACATTTTTGAATGGAGAATAGAAGGAAGAGGTTTACATCGAACAAATAGAAGGTTTCAAATCTAGAAAGGATATAGATGTTGTGTGCAAATTGAAGAAAGCATTGTATGGATTAAAGTAGGCACTCAGGGCCTGGTATGACAAATTGGACAAGTATTTGATTGGTCAAGGATTTCAAAAAGGCTCAACTGACAATAATTTATATTGCATGATTTATTCAAATCATATTTTGATTGTTGTGGTTTATGTTGATGATATTATTTTTGGAAAAACTTTGTAGAGAAAATGATATTATATACAAATTGCAAAAAATTTGTAGAGAAAATGCAACAAGAGTTCGAGATGTCTATGATTGGTGAGTTGAATTTATTTCTTAGATTGTAGGTAAATCAGAATAGTAAAGGAATTTTCATTTCTCAGTCCAAGTTGTTAAGGAATTGTTGAAATTTTTTGGTTTGGAGAATTATAAACTAGTATGTACTCCTATTCTTACCAGATGTAAGTTGACTAGGGAAGATGATTCATCAAAAGTTGATGCAAGTAAGTATAGATCAATGATTGGAGGATTGTTGTATTTGACTTCCACTAGACTAGATATTATGTATGCAATATGTTTGATAACCATATTTCAACAAGAACTTAAAGAGTCACATGTTATGGAAGTAGAAGGAATTTTCAAATATTTAAAGGGTATAGAAGAGTTTGGATTAAGATATCCAAAAGGTTCAGATTTTACACTGAAAACTTATACCGATGTTGATTAGGCTAGATGTTTGGATAACCAGTGAAGTACTAGTGGTAGATTTTATATCCTTGGCTCCTGGTTGGTTTCTTGTTTAAGAAAGAAGTAGGATTCTTTAACATTATCAACTACTGAATCAAAATACATTGCAGTATCCTCATGTAGTCTTTGGTATTATGGATGAAATAAAATTTGAAGGGTATAGGGATAACTTTTGTTGAGTTGATTTCAATTATTCAATTACGTGTGATAGTATCAGTGCTATAAATATTTCAAATATTCTAGTGCAACATTCTATGTGAAAATATATATCTATCAAATATCACTTCTTAAGAGAGAAGGTATTAGAGAAGGAAGTTAAACTTGAGCATGTGCCTATAAAGGAGAAAATTGAAAATATTTTCACAAAACATTTGTGCAAGGATACTATTTGAGTATCTTAGGGGGAAGTTGGGCATTCTGCCCCTTCCTAGTGTTTAGTAATGCACATATGTGTGCATTAGTCCAGTGCATTTCATGCTTATTCTTTTTTGGATCAATGCTTGGTGGCTTCCTCTCAGGGGGAGTTTGGCCCTTTGTGATTTTTTTCAAAGGGGGAGAAGAATAGTGGAGAACTTTAATGATAATATCTTTTGATGGTGGGTTACTTGCTTTGTTATTGATGAATGTTGTCATTAATGAGAAAGGAGGATATTTTTATAATTTGAAGTTGATGCTACAATTTTTTTTCATTAATGGTTTTCATGACGACAACATATCCTATGCATAGATGTGGATTCGTTGTTTTAGTGCTTTGGTAGAAGTGTACACTAGATGATGTGATTTAAATATTTATTCTTATATGTTTCAGTATTAGTTCTAGTTGTTTTGCAACATACCATGGATCATTTTTGGGGTTCGGTCCTATGTTGGATGTGTTTGTTTTACTTTGGTTGATGTATTCGTAACATATATATCCTATCCATTGGTACAGAAGATCTCGGTGATGGTGTAGCATTTTTTTATGAGAAGAGCATGTTGTATTAAGAAAGGTGGTCCATGTCATTCCTTACCACCATAGGAATGTTTCGGTGTAACCTATTCTACATTTGGTTGGTTCAACCTTGTTGTTGGCATGAGATGGTATAAGAGAGCAATGAAACTACTTGTTGGAGTGTGCTTCTATGTGAGTATATGCGAAGTGAATGCGAATCTAACAATGGATGATCTGAATGTTGATGTATATGTGAGTTGATGTAATCAATAGACGACTATTATATCATTTCTATATTTTAGATTTTTGGTGACAGTGACTTTAATGGTGGATTCAATCTTTATTTCTTATATTCTGGCAATGAGCCTATTTGTATTGGTAGTTAGCCTTTTCTTATTTATGGGTAGTTAGCCCAATTGGCAATGAGCCAAACAACAATGAGAAAATTGAAATTGAGCCCTTGTAAAAATCATCTTAACTGGTGTGACCTTAACTGAGGTTTTCATTCATGAGAATTATCTTCTTCGTGGTTTCTCCCATTGGGGTTTCCACGTAAATTTTGGTGTCATTGTGTTGATAATTTTCTACATTCATGGTTATATTTGTTATAAGTTCCTCATTGCTTTATATTTTTACTAGATTGACATAAGTGAAGGAAATTTTTTGCTAATAATTGATTCACCCCTCCTCTCATTTATTTGGCATGTTCAACATATATTCTCCAGATCTGTAGGTTTGTAAACTTTTAAATAAGAGGCCAGGGGAGGGGAGTCCTTATCTTTTAACATAAGAGGGGGGGGCAATGTAGAGAAAGGATTAGGAGAAGGAATGGAGAGGGAATCCAAAGCAACTACACTAGAGGTAGGGGAGAAAAGGGAGGGGTGGGAAGAATGAGAGATATAGAAAACTAGAGGGAATGGAGGAGTCTAAAGAGAGAGCATAGAATCAACAAAAGGGGCTAGCTAAAGAAGAGGTAGAGAGGTAAGGATCAAAGGAATGTTCACCACAAAAGTATCCTCAAATATAACCTGAGAAATAAAACAAGTAGGATCTAGCACCAGACCGCAGTCTATGACAAGTTTACCTCCCTTATGAGCCAAATCCATCTGGGCACTTGAACCAAAAATAACTCTACCATATTTATTATAATAATCACACAGGTCATTGTTACTTAACCTTATTGCATAAAGAATCTTGAGCCATATCCTTAGGGAAGATACATTTCTCTGGTTACCTAATGCAAATGTATTTATCATCATTTTTACATAATTAATTTTTTATAACAAAAATTCACATCTGTTATGTTTGTTGGGCATCTATATGCAATTTAAAGCTATTAATCAGAATGAATGCTGGAAAAGTTTGTTGAACAATCTTAACACCTACTAATTTGTATTTTCATGGAATTCATTGACATTTTAATTGATTTATTTTCCATGAGTTCCTTGTGAGTGCACCCTACATGTTTGCAAGTATGAGATGCCATAACTTCTTCAAAAAAATTGTTCCTAACTTTAAAAACCATTCCTTAATTTTGTCTTGTGATCTAAAGAAGTTTACAAGAGAATAGTTGTTTGGTATCCTAACCACTTTTGAGATGAGGAAATTTGGAAAAGACAAGAGTTGAATAATTCCATGATTATAATTGAGAAAACCCTCATGAAGAAATTTGAATTTGGCTTGTGGAGGATCTATGGGTGAAAACCTTTTTGTGGGCATTGGCCATTAACGGCTGAAAATGGAAATGAAGCAGCAGATTTTCAATCATGTGAATTTTATTTCAGAATTAAAAAGCCGTGATTTATTAAGATTCAAATTCTCCAATCTTCTAGAAACACAAGATAACAAACCACCTTGTAGGTGGAGAAAGCTAAGGTATAGGCATTTGAGATGTCGTGATCGCAAATAGTGGAAAATTATATTGTCTTAAACACACACTATCTTATGTGTTTCATTTCTTTTCTTCCAGAGATCAATTGCCTTACGAATTGATAACAAAAATGCATTGCTTGTATTTCAGTATGTAATCTCCCTCGACCTCGTAACAAACAAAAGAGAATTGCTTTTATTTTAAATAAAAATAAATAGATCTCATATGGCCGCTCCTCAGAGCTTCGCTCTCTGTAAAATGCCCATACCAATTTCTAAGAAGTATCGGGAGAATCATTCAATATACTGATAATGAAATGTTAAAAAATAGTTATGGGATGTTATATAAGCATATTAACAAAGTGTATTTTTAATGCATAATTATTCACTTTTTTAAAGGATCTTTTTGACATTTCAACTTAAAAAAATAGTAAGATGGAATAATATTTTACAATATGGATCAAAATTTTATATTTAAGTAGAGAAATTGGCAAATAATTTGTTATAAAAAAAAAAAGGTTCAATTTCAAATCATTATGTATTCTTTGATGAAATGTTTAGTCAGTCAAATGTATAGGTAGAAGCTCTTAGATTGAATGCGGTGAAGTAAGATTTGACATAGTGAATATAAAAAAACTCATGGACTAATTTAGTATCTTGATATATGTTCCTTTACTATTCTAAATTTTAGAAGTATATTTCAATTCTTGAAAAATGCAAAATTGAGTGTTAACTACCAATCCTAATAAGATTAGAAACCAAATTGAATCTTTGTAATGACAATTTTTTTATGAAAAGTTATGACATTGAAGGATCAATATAGAATTGTGAACTTAAAACACTCTCTCTCATCTTAATGATGGATCATGGAGTGTGAACTTAAAAATAAATTATACACAGTTAATTGAGAAGTATAACAAGTTAAGTTTATACAATTGTGGTTAAATATTCTAAAATATGAGGTGATTGACTTATGATTGAAAACTTACAAACTAAAAAGAATAATAATAAAGAAACGATTGATAAAAGATTACTTTTACACTATGGGGATGCTACTTCATCATTTAGTCAATATAATTGCATGTTGAACTAATTGTTCCAAAATTGATAAGATGAATTTAATCTTTAAAAACTTTATCAACATGAAACTCATAGATATTACAAAATCTAAATCTTCAAAATCAAAATTTAGAAAATACACACTTTTATTTAAACATTCTAAAACGAATTGTTAAGATTAATTTAATTATATGAAATTTAAAATATCCTTACATTATCTATCTACCTTTCTTTATACACAAGAAATACTGTACGTTCAATTGTATGTAAGTAAAAAGGAAGAGAACCAACTTAAGCTTTCCGTCTAACCCTAAGGCAGCTTTGGAAAAAAATGGCATCCTAACCATTTCTAAGAACATGTAAAGAAAGCCCTTTCCATCCAAATTTCCAATTCAAAAGTTAGTCTCGTCCACATTAGTTTGTCTTCAGAAGTTCTAGTACCTTCTTACGGAGTTGTTTAATTCTGCCAACCACAATTGTTCAATTAAAAAAAAAGATATATATGATTTCTGAGGTTTAAATAAACCGCCGTAGTCTTGAGAGGACATCTAGAAGACTGACTGTTTGCTTGCCTTAACACTTCGCTTGTTGAAGACGCACCCTTTATTATTGGTTGAGCGGTTGAACATCGCTTGCTCACCACAAACGAACTTCTTATATTTAATCCCTGATGTCGTGTCTCCATTTGACGCGTTTAAATAATCCAGAATGGAGGAAAATATCAAATTTAAGATCGATGAAAACAATGTTCCCCCAACACAGATGGGACGTGACGGCGGGGTAGTGGGGTAGAGGGCCACCGTGTATTTCTAGAAGCAAGAAAACCTTACCTTTTAGACTTCGTATCCTTTTCCAAAACCCCCAATACGAGTTGCGTCTGTATATATGCTCCAGATTGTTTATCCTTACCATCAAACCAAGTACTCTTTCTTTTATCCAGTCTATTCAGAGTTTGAGATAAAATATTGCATTTCCATCTACAGATACAGGCAAAATTGTTATTGCTGCTCAATTCGAAGCTTTGTGTAACAGATTCATGGAGTACAGTGCATCAATTAGGGGTTTACAGGCACCCCGTCTTACCAGCAAGTGTGCTTCTTCTGGACTTTCCCGGGTCAGAATTGGAGCGAGGCCGAAGCAATCGACAAGTATTAGGGCATTTCATTCTCAAAATACTTCCGTTTCTTCTCCCCCTTCTGCTTCTTCATTGTATGATGTTTTGTCTGTCTCTCCCGACGTGAGTGCTCGTGACATAAAGAGCGCATACCGTAGAATGGCTCTCAAATACCATCCTGATGTCTGCCCTGCTTCGGAGAAAGAAGAGTGTAGCAGATTATTTCTTCAGGCTCAGGAGGCATATGAGACTCTGTCAGATCCCCTGCTTCGCCAGGATTACGATTGGAGAGTGCAGAACATGTTTACAGTAGGCGATTATGAAGGCGGATTAGGGAGAAGTGATGTGTGGGAAGCTCAGCTGATGGAGTTAATTAGGAGGAGATCAGGAAGTAACTCATCGTCATGGGGTAGCAGAATGAGAAGACGAAATCAAGAGGGGGCTTATGCTTGCTGATCATTATCTGAGAGTTTGTTGTAAATTGGATTGTAAAAATGGGCGTTTGAGCGCCTTCGAGTTTTGTAAATAAATATTATTAATTTTCTTCTAATTACATTCGTAATGTCAAGAAGCAATTTGGGGAAAACATAGAGTATACTCGAAACTCTACATTTGTGGTTGTCAAATTTACCAGTTCCGTGGATGTCGAAATTCACAATTTTCCCCATTTAATAACATAAAGCAATTGTGAAAAGGTAGCTTCAAACATGGTATTTGTATTTGAAATTTATAGGTAGAACAAAGGATCGCGATTTACCATTAAATTTTAGATTCTTTATGTTCTATAGAAACAAATTTAAAAGTAAAAAAGATGTGGCTATCTTCTATATAAAATGTATAGTTGATCAAATATTAAAAAATATGAAACATAACAAAATTTTATGAAATTTCTACATTTGTTTTTTATGATTTGTATATTTTGTAGTGGAAAATCACAAAAACAATTGCAAAAATAGAAATATAGTTTTTACAATCTGAAAAAAAAAATACAACTCTTTTTTTTTCATTTTTTTTTTATCTTTAATATATATATATACATTTTATTTTAGTCTTTAATATATTTCAACGGCTGTCCTAAAAACCTTTGCACAACTGTAGACTGCATAATTTTCACCCTATTAACGAAAATCTACATATGTGGAATACATTTCTTACAGGTGTGCTTTAGGTCAATTAAAGTAGAATGTGATTAGAGAGGGCAAAATGGGTCGGGGAATCCTACCGAGTGATTAAGAGCGAAGTGCTATTGGCGAAGAGAAGGAAGTTGGAGCGCCCATAAATATAATTGTTTTTTAAATTAAAAAATCTATACTCATTACAAAACAATCCTCTTACAGGACTCTTTCCATGTAAATATAAACAATCCTCTTACATCACTCTTTCCATGTAAATATGAGTCTTGTGAAGAAAATAATAATGTCATGGTGTCTAATATGTAAAAGCATTGATTACATATGATTCTCCTTATTAGATTGAAATTGAAAGTTGCGTGAGAGAGCTATAACCCGTACATAACATATAGACAATGGATTCAATTATTAAATAATAAATAAATTGTAGGGAGACTTAAAATTGTTTTTTCTTGTACTAATTGTCAAATCACTTGCTTTTATGTTAATTTTGCATAGATCTAAATTGGGTGAATTGCTTTTCATATTAATTAGACGTAATTGTAGCAATGGAATGTGTTAATTATGTTATATTTTTAATTAAATTTTAGATTAGATTTTCAAAATATGTTCTTAGAATTTGTTTATATATTTTGTCAAATAATTTTCATTCATCTTATGTAAATCTTAATTTTCCTTGTGGTTTATATTTATTAATTTCTTATATTTTATTTGTTGGTTTATATGATTTCATATGTGATTTATATATATATTTTTTATATGGTGATGAATTTAGGATTTGATCTTTTAATTTATTGTACCTAATTTATTTCACTCATGGACAACATTAACCTGTCCTATGCAAAAAAAAATCAACTTTACTAAGCAAGTTTTTCAAATTCATATATTCTATTTTAAAAAGATTCTAAATTAATATGAATATATAATACATAATATAGAAACATATATATTACATACTAATACTAATACTAAATTACGATCATCTATCAATTATTAATAATAGAAAATTTCTAAATTCATATTAAAATATTTTAAAAATTAGAAGTATTCATATGTTTTTGATTAAGGAAAACAGGTTTTGATGGGTTCCTGAAACCCTACAGAGTTATAAAATAAACTAGAGCATATAAACGATAAGTATCAACCTAAATGGAACAGGCAATCCCACATCCAAATAAAATAGTCCTAGAGAATACAAAAAGCCATGGACAAAACCAAAAACACCAGGATAAAAAACCAGGGACGCAAATCAGGCAATGTCTTAGAGAATCTTAGCAACACGCAACTCCAGCTCGGTCATTCTACCCGCAGCCTCTTTCAGATCTACCAGCTCTTTATCAACTTCCTGGTTCTCCATCTTCTTACTTGTATCTCTTGTCCTCTTCTTAGTTCCCTCTTCTAGTGGCTTATCCCTTCCACAGTTCTATGACTGGTCCTCCTTGTTTCCCCTTTGCTCTTCAAACTTGTCAATAATCACCTTAATATTATCATTTGAAGCCTTTAGTATATTGTAGCTTTGCTCAGCTATTTTGACCATAGAATCCTCAATACTTTTGACTCTTTTCTTCAGCTCGTTCACTGCTCGTTCACTCTAATATCCAGCTCCCTGTCCTTCGCAATGTTCTTGTTCTTGTTATTAATGTTATCTTTCTCCATCCCGTCCATTCTTTTTTTCAGCTCGTAGATTTCGTAGAAGGTCCATTTCGTGGTTTTGTAGCTATCAATGACACTATTTTTAGCATTTTTCAGCATATCCATTTGAGGATCCTCCCTCGCATTGTCGCTAAGAATTACCAAAGCTGGATCAATTAACTCTTCTATCTGGATTATGCCCTCCTTGTTCTCCTTAACCAAAGTCCTAATCATTTCTCTCTTTATCCCCATTTTAGTAGAGATCGTGTGAAAATTCCTCCAAACAACTTTCTTGTTTTTTCCAGTTATGCTGCAGGTGTAATGATCTTCCCCATATTCTGTAAACCCTTGATTCTGATCAGCCTCCTCATTCTCCCTCCCTTGATTATCCTCTTTTCCGTCTCTCTCCTCTTGTATATTTTCATGGTTGTCCTGCCTCTCCTCCTGGGTTTCCTCCTCAATCTGATTCCCTCTTTTGAACTTCGTTGCCCTCTTTCCTGAGCTAGCCTCCTCTTTCTAAACCAGCGATTTGATAGTTATCTTCTTCTTTCCTTCTGTCTTCCCCTGCTTCCCACCTTGTTTTGTTTTTCCCTCTTCTCCAGAACTCTCATTCTCCATTTCCATCCCATCTGCATTTTCGTTGTACTCCCTGTTAGAGGAGATCTTAATGTGTTGTTTTAAAGTCTCCATTTTATCTCTTTTCTTCCCCTTCTTTGTCTGTAGAGGCTCTTCCTCCTCAGTATCTGAATGCATATCACGACTATCCTCAGTATCAGAGGGAACATAATCCTCACCCGAACCCTCCTCTGACTCATCATTTCCCTCCTCCATACTTTTAATTTCCTTCCCCATAGTTTGAATTTTAAAATATTCATAAATTAACAACAGTAAACCCTCATGGAAAGCTGGGTTGCTGATGGGTTTCTCCTTATAATCATTTATGTTTTCGTTGATAGACGAATATAGGAAGAAAGGGATAGATATCTTAGACCCATACCTGAAATGGTTGAGAAGCACGAAGTATTCATATGTTACCATTTAAAAATATTCTAAATAAATTTATATTTTATCATAAATATTATATGATAACATATATTTATATTATAAAGTAAAATACTATAGCTTGTCAATCTATATAGTCCAATAAATTTTAAAGCTGTCAAATTCCAAGCCCCTGATTTTGGCAATGCCCATCCATTTTGTCTTTTGTTCCTCTTAGACTTGATTCACTTATGTGCTTTAATGTTATGAATAAGGATGTATTATCTATGAAGGGGTTATTCTATCTTGTATGTTTTATTCCTCCTTTCTAAAGTTGATTAATATAAGACTTATATTATCTTATATATTCTTATTTAATTTTTTCAGTTTCATATTTATCTTATTTTAGTTATGGTTTGCGATAGCAATGAATATGAACCTAGTATAAATTTACTTTGTTACAAAATATTAGATGATATTTATGTTGTTACCATGGTAGATGATATTTCTTTTACATATCATGATTTACATGTGTCTATTGTTTTGAATTTACCCTTTTTCGTGCTCATTCTTTAATTCTGAGTACTCACAATACTCTTTTTCTAATTATATATATCTCATGATTAATCTCTCTCATATTTATTTTAGTGGACTTCTAAATCATTACATGATCCAACATAATTACTCATGGTGAATATTTGTCAACATAAGTTTGTCTTGCAAAGTTTTTAGTAGGTAGCTTCTAGTTATTAGGTAGTTGTTTAATCACTTGTAATTACGCCAGCCACAACATTTTATTGAAAAAATAAAAGTAATGATAAGGTTTAAAACAACCGCCGTAGTCTTGAGAGGACGGATATCTAGAAGACTGACTGTTTCCTTGCCTTACCACTCGGGTTGTTGAAGACGCGTGACCCAAATATGCGCGATTGGTTAAACATCGCTGGCTTGCCCAAGACAAACGAAGCTCTCTATATTCAATCCCTCCTGTCGTGTCACCATTTGACGCGTGTCAATAATCCAGAAGGGAGGAAAAAATCAAATAGAAGATCGATGGAAACAATGTTCCCCGCACACAGATTGGACGTAACGGCCGGGGTAGTGTGGTAGACGCCCACCGTTTATTTCTAAACGCAAGAAAATTTTACTGACTTTTATAGACTTCATATCCTTCTCCAAATCTCCCAATTCGATTTCCGTCTATATATATGCTCTATATTGGTTACCCTCATCATCAAACCAAGTTTTATTTCTTTGATCCAATCTATTTGGAGTTAAGGTGAAACGCTGAATTCCCATCTGCAATTGCAGAGCAAAATAGTTATTGCTGGTCAGCTCGAAGCTTTGTGTAACAGATTCATGGAGTGCAGTGCGTCAATTAGGGGTTTACAGGCACCTCGCCTTACGAGCAACTCTGTTTCTTCTCGAGTTTCACGGGTCAGAATTGGAACAAGGCCGAAGCATTCGACAAGTATTAGGGCTTTTCATTCTCAAAATGCTTCCTTTTCTACTCCCCCTTCATCATCTTCACTGTATGATGTTTTGTGTGTGTCTCCTGACGTGAGTGGTCGTGATATAAAGAGCGCATACCGTAGAATGGCTCTCAAATATCATCCTGATGTCTGCCCTGCTGCAGAGAAAGAAGAGAGTAGCAGAATATTTCTTCAGGTTCAGGAGGCTTACGAGACTCTGTCAGATCCCCTGCTCCGCCAGGATTACGATTGGAGACTGCAGAACATGTTCACAGTAGGCGGTTACGAAGGCAGATTGGGGAGTAGTGATGTGTGGGAAGCCCAGCTGATGGAATTAATTAGGAGGAGATCGGGAAATGCTTCATCGTCATGGGGTAGCAGAATGAGAAAACGAAATCAACAGGGAGCTCATGCTTGCTGATGATTAAATCACGATTGCATTGGATTATTTGAGAGTTTGTTGTAAATTGGATTGTAAAAAGGGGCGTTTGAGCGCCTTCTAGTTTTGTAAATAATAAATTATTGATTTTCTGCTAATTAAATTCGTTATGTGAGATTTAAGAATCAATTTGGGGAAATAAAATGATATTTGAGACACTTTCAAATAAAACTATCTTAAAATGGTTATTACCAGTTTCTTCCCCATATTTGTGGTTGTTAAATTTACTCATTTCATGGATGTCAAAATTCACCAATTTTTCAACAGAAAGGAATTGTCAAAAGGTAAATATCAATGTGAGCTTCGCACATGGGTTTTGTTTTTTCAATTTACAGGTAGAGCAGAGGAGCACAATTTAACATTAAATTCTTTGCCCTCCACACAGTCAGTTAACTCGGACGCACTGGAACGAAGCAAGGAAATCCATCGATAAATAATTAGAAGCGATTATAAACTCGACGTCTTTCTGTAAAAAAGTTTTACAGAAATATGGTAGCAAAGAAGAAGCACGCAAAACGTTTGACAAAATGCTTAACCCAAAATGTGATCTCGGAGAAACTTGTATCTCTTAAAGTTCCTATAAAGATGAATTGTTTGGTATTTCAGACCCCACTTTGAGCGTAACTATGAGCTGTACTGTTTTTCTAGTGGTTAAGGTATACCGAATGATTCTTTACATTTTCTGAATTATTAATTTATTACCCACGCCTTATTTGTGCTGATGTCAATTGATGCACAGTGAGATTGATTAGCCACTGACGACTGAAAATAGAAATGAAGTAGCAGAATATGCGAATCTCAATTATACGATTTGTATTTAAGTCTTAATATATTGGGATTCAAATTCTTGATTCTAGAACCAGAAGATAACCTCCTTCTAGATGGAATAGAAGGATTGGACAAAGAAAGCTAAATGACATAGGGATTTAGACATCGTGATCACAATTAGTATTAAAATGACACGCCTGTTTCATTTCTTTTCTTCTAGACTATCGTCTCATCAACTACCCTCGGACTTGATAAGACTGCCTTTATTTCACTATTACGTTTCCCTCGATCTCATAACAAATGAAGACGGCTGTTTTTATTCTGAAAATAACACATTTGTGTGCAATGGGTAGGCCAAAAGGTGTAGAAGATCAATTAGTATTTCTAATTAAAATATACTTTTGGAGAAACATTTGGTCTAATTAGATTTATTTCATCTAAGTTATATATGTGTCTTAACATTTCTGATTAGAAGTGTATTGAATAACTGTTTTAGACGATTGTGAGTCCAATTACTAAAAAAAATAAAATTATTTTAGAAAAGCAATGTTTCAACATTTTCTATTCAATTTATTAATTTTTTTTAAATGTAAAAATACTCTTTTGTAGATCTAAAAGTGAATTTTACTAAAATGATATTTTTTAATATTTTTATTATCTTTTATAATTTATATTTATTTTTAATTGAAAATAGTCACCAACACAAAATATACACTTCATTATCTTGTTGTGGAAAATTATTAAAACTCATTTAAATTTTTTAGAAAAAATATGATGTAGTAGATGAAGGAATCTATATCAAGAGAATATAATTTATTTCTATTTTGGATGAATAGTTAAGACAAAAGGTGACGTCAAGTGGAAAGAAATGTATTTCAGTACACGTAAATTTTTAATTTTATATTTAAATAGACATTTATAAAAATAGAGAAAAGATATATGCATGCACTAAAGGTTCAAGTTATCTAAACAAAAAAATGAATAAATAAAATACTATATAAAGGTTGACAGATGATATAACTCCAAGTTTAACATTTTATCAACAACTAAATTAAAGTTTTTATTTTATTAAAAACTATATTTCTATTTTTATTTTATTTTATACAAAAATAAAAAAACATAAAATATATTAAAAATTAAGTATTTAATTAGTTTACATCATTTAAAAATTCTCAACATATATCCCACTTTTTAGTTATTCAATTTAAAAACTTGAATCAGTGTTGTCATTTCCTTTATTAAAAGGTGACACAATTTGTACTTTTACCCTAGTGTAATAGCTTTGACTTAACACAAAAATCCAAAAGGAAATCATGAAAGGAAAAATCTCATATGATTGATTTTGTAGATTGCCGCAATGCTTGATTGAGAAGAAGAAAAAAGATTTGGATGAATCTAGATGTACCTCCTTCCTTGATAGACAACTCCTTTGCTAGGCCTTGATTGTTTGGACTTGATTACTTGATCGTGAATGTGAATGCATGATAATCTTAATCATTGTTATCAAAATGAGGAGAGATAGGGTTTTTTTATACCTCTCACAACATCTTGAGCATTAAAAGTCAAGTAGGCCGACTGTAAATCCAAATATCCCACTAAATCACCAATACAAGATCCTGATTCAAATTTTATTCCAAATCTTGGGGAACAAAATGCCCTAGGTGTTATGTTCCAAGGAACACAATGCCCTAGGTGTTATGTTCCACCTAATCAGAGCTCAAAATAAAACCATAGATTCCAGATTATTAGGGGTTATCAGATCACAAGGTATAGTTGATTTCGACATCGGGATATAACACGAAGGCCACAAATGGTAGCATAGGGCCTAGATGATGAAATAAATTATTGGACTAGAGAAAAAATAAAGGAGCATAAATATAAATAAGGGCTTACCCCTTTTTTAAACGAGATTAAAATGATAGAGGCCATATATTTGAATTTAGGTGTCCATTAAGTGCCATCTGAAGTCCTATAATGCAAAATGCAAAACACACTAACGTGTTATACACCAATTATGTGCTTACAATTTATGATGGTATAGTCTTAAAGGAAACTTTAGAATTCTTGAAAAATCAAAGAATATTATAGGGGAAATTTTAAAAAAATCACTTTAGTAATTAATATGTTGTAGACCTTAGAAAAAATCATATTCTACTGCATTGATATGGTTTCCGAAAATCAAGTTAATAAGATTTAAGAATCAAAAAACATTTGTCTTTGCCTATTATAGGTAGAAACTAATAAATAGACATCATCTATCTCACTCCTCAAAGCTTCACTCTTTGTAAAAATGTCCATACCAATTTCTTAGAAGTTTGGGGAGAATCATTCAATATATGATGGTGAAATTTATTGATGCAGTCTATTTTTTAATGTATAATTATTTAATTTTTTAAGGATTTTTTTTTATATTTCAAAAAAATATTGACATGGAATGATATTTGATAACAAGGATCAAAATCTTATTTTGAAGAAGGGAAATTGTCAAATAATTTGCTAAAAAAATTTGTCCAATTCAAAATTATCATGTAGTCTTCGATGAAATGTGTAGTTAGTCAAATGTGTAGACAAAAGCTCCTAGATTGAATATAGTAATGTAAAGTTTAATGTGATGAATATCAAAATAGCTCATAGTCTAATGTATCATGAGATGTGTTCCTTTACTATCTTAAACTTTACAAATTTATTAATTTTTTAAAGAATACAAATTGCTACAAATTTATTACATTTCTTAAAGAATGCAAATAAGCAATGCAATTAAGTGTTAAAATACCAAGCCTAATAAGATTTAGACACTCTAAATACTATGTAAGTTTTTCAAAGGAAAGAGACCCAGCTTAAGCTACCCATCTTTTTGACAAAACCAATTGTAAACACACACGTAATATATGATTTATAAGGTTTAAATAAACCGTCGTAGTGTTGACAGGACGGACATGTAGTAGACTGACTGCCTTACCATTTGGGTTGTTGAAGACGCGTAGCCAAATACGCCCGATTGGTTGAGCGGTTGAACATCGCTTGCTGCCCAAAGACGATCGAACTTTTATTATTCAACCCCTCATGTCACGCCAGGCGTCACCATTTGACGCGTGTCAAATAATCCAGAAGGGAGGGAAAAAAAACAAATTGAAGATCGATGAAAACAATGTTCCCCTAACTCAGATGGGCCGTGACGGCAGGGTAAAGACGGCCACCGTCTATTTCAAGGCAAGAAAATCTTACTCTCTTATAGACTTCGTATCCTTCTCGGAAACCCCCTATTTGATTCCCGTCTATTTATATTTATATGCTCCAAATTGTTTATCCTCACCATCAAACCAAGTCTTGTTTCTTTGATCCAATCTATTTGGAAATTGGGTGTATTCTGAATTTCCATCTACAATTAGAGGCAAATTTGTTATTGCTTGTCAATTCGAAGCTTTCAGTAACAGATTCATGGAGTACCGTGCATCAATTAAGGGTTTACAGACGCCCCGTGTTATGAGCAATTGTGCTTCTTCGGGAATTTCCCGGGTCAGAATTGGAGGTAGGCCAAAGCATTCGACAAGTATTAGGGCTTTTCATTCTCAAAATGCTTCCTTTTCTCCTCCTCCTTCATCATTTTCACTGTATGATGTTCTCTGTGTGTCTCCTGACGTGAGTGCTCGTGATATAAAGAGCGCATACCGTCAGATGGCTCTTAAATATCATCCCGATGTCTGCCCTGCTGAAGATAAAGAAGAGTGCAGCAGATTATTTGTTAAAGTTCAGGAGGCATATGAAACTCTGTCAGATCCCCTGCTCCGCCAGGATTACGACTGGAGACTGCAGAACATGTTCAGAGTAGGCGATTACGAAGACGGATTAGGGAGTAGTGAAGTGTGGGAAGCTCAGCTAATGGAGTTAATTAGAAGGAGATCGGGGGATAATTCATCGTCATGGGGTAGCAGAATGAGAAGACGAAATCGACAGGGGGCTTATGGTTGCTGATGATTAAATCATGATTGCAGTGGATTATTTCAGAGTTTGCTGTAGATTGGATTGTAGGAAGTGGCGTTTGAGCGCCTTCTAGTTTTGTAAATAAATATTATTAATTTTCAGTTAATTACATTCATTATGTGATATTTAAGAAGCAATTTGGGGATAAAGAATGGTATTCGAGACACTGCATTATGACTTTCAAATAAAACTATCATAAACTGGTTTTACCAGTTTCTTCCCCAAATTTGTGGCCGTCAATTTTACCAGTACCGTGGATCTCAAAATTTACCATTTTTTCCATTTAATAGCATAAAACAATTGTCAAAAGGTTAATATCAACGCGAGCTTTAAACATGGTACTTGTCGATTGTTTATTCTTCATTTAGTCGAATTTAAGAGTTTAAAATTCCCTTGCACAAGCATAGATTGCATAATTTTAATCATATTTAGGAAAATCTATATATTATTACATCTCTTGTACGTGTGCTTCACTTTTAATAGTCTATTTGCTCAGGTCAATTAAACTAGAATGTGATTTAGAGAGGGCAAAATGAGGGTATTGGCTAAATAGCCAACTAAAAGGAATTGGAAAAAATACTGAGTGTTCCCTTTAGTAAGAAATACGTTTTAGTTTGTTGTTTAGATGTTTCTTAAAATGAAGAAGAAATCGTATCGAATATTTCAGAACCAAGTGCTATTGACAAAGAGAAGGAAGTTCGAATGGCCATAAATTCAGTTGTTCTTAAATATAATTTTTTTTTTTTCTGATTACCAAACAATTCTCTTACATGACAAATAATGCCATGGTGTCTATTATGTAAAAGCATTAATTGATTCTTCTTATTAAATTGGAAGTGTGTGAGGGAGGTATAACTCATATATAGACTATGCATTCAATATTATACAATAAATAAATTGTAGGGAGATGTCATGTGATTTTTCATGTGCTAATTCTATTAAGAATTGTATAGGCTTATAATTATTTTTAAATATATTTTCATTTTTCCAAAAAAATTGGCATAGACTATTAATGGAGTCTTATGTTTTTTTAGACCTTGAATGATTTTTTTTTTTTTTGTAAACAAGCAAAATATGTAATCTATTTCATTGGTGTTTTTAAAATAGAATAAATGAGGAAAATTTATTAGTTGTGTGTTGTTTTTTTAGTTGTTTCCTATATCTTCCACATAAGCAATTTTGTGAAACTAAACTTGTTAGTTGTATAAGATTGATATGATATGATAAGATGAAACCCCAATTTCATATCTTACCTCTTTCATCCTTTTGAACTTGGCTCTTGTGAAGATTTATATTAGATTAATATTGTGTTGATAAAACAATGTTAAAATATGTATGTTGTGTTCTCAAACATGCCTGTTTGATGAGGGCATTAACTATTTTTGAGCTCAACTTTATAATCAAGTGGGGTGGGCATTTTAGTTTCAAAGATTTTGATGTTTAACTTAGTATTAATTATTTATGAAATGGGGCAGTATGATGATCTGTTTAGAAGTTTGGAAAGTTTTAAGCTTTTGTTTAGTTATCATAGTTAAAATTTGTTATCATTGAACTAATTACGTGACTCGAGTGTCGTTCCTTATTTCCAAGACACATAAGTGTGTGTGCTCAATGAAATGACTTGACAATTTTATAAACATATTCATTATTAGTAACTTTAGAAAAATGCATTATTAATGAAATAAAACTATTTGAATAGAGATTGTAATATTTTATTTGATTTTCATAATTCTTACTTTTAAAATTTTATTTCATAGATATGTCATTCTGTGCATTCATGATTTTTTGATCATATGTATATGTCATAAATGTGTTTGGATCAAAACGTAGTACACGATTTTTAACAAGTTGACAAATTACAACATTTTGAAGGCTTTTGTCTGGAAAAGCTTATCTAAAAAGAAAGGTCTCATTATACTAGTAGTATAACTAGTCAAGATGCATTTTCTATGGTGATTTGATGCTTGTTTTTTATTATTTGTTCTCGATTATTTGATGTCATCCTTATCCTAATTGTCTATAATTTTCAAGTTTGAAGTCTTAGAAATTAGTGTACATGTAAATGAACTAGCTTGACGATTTCAATTGGGATTGAATTTACATTTAGTTTAGTTGAATCACAGTTTAGATTCTTGCTTTTATAGTTGTTGTGGTAAGAGAATGTAGCAACCAATCAATCATATTATTGCTTTACAATTTTTTTCTAAAATTTTAGTCAATCTATTAGAAACACAAAGTTCTTCAAAATACTAGTAAATATTTTCTTTTTTTTAAAATTATTATATCTCAAATTGATGCTAGTGAAGGAACCATTGTTAAGCTAATACCATGACTAACTAAGCACTTGTTTATTAAGGACAAAAACCCCTCACACTACTACACATAATTCATAATTGTTTTGAACAACTAGACATCGAAATTCTATTCTATATATCATTAAATTTAAATTAATTTTAACCTACGCATGCTGAAAAACAATTCATTACATCACTAGAAAATTTATAATTGTCTAATCAAAATATACTAGACAATTAAAAACATTTTTTACTAACCTCAAACTGTACAACGGCGAAAATAAATAAATAAAAGATACAACTATTTACAGTAATTGATGCAAAGAGACACAATATTTTTTACATTAATACAATAATCAAATTATGTTTCATTTCATGAGAAGTATAGAACAACAAAGTTTCTTGGAATATGGCGAAGTCATATGCTGGTTTCGTCGGATTAAGATGTTTTGTGGAGAACACGATTGCTTAGGCGACACGTCGAAGTAGATGAACTGGTCGACAAGCCCACAAACAGGTAGGGTCCACAGGGTAGTGGAAAATGGAGCTACCTTCTAGAATTTTCCTATCTACTTTTCTTTTAGATTTTCTTCGGTTCTAATCGCTGACGTCTTTAATGATTTCATTCAAAATTCGCAAAGAGAAATCAAAGAGATTTATAATCAAACAATTACAATTAAGTAAATTGTAGTGCTAGTTAAATATACGTGTGGGGTACGTGGAGGCTAGCGAGTAGGAGCATTGAAGATGGCAAATAACTTACTTTTACGTTAAATCTTTGCGTAGATCTAAATTTGCTGAATATAGAGTTTCGCGGCCTCTGTATCACTTAACCTTCAGTATATAGTATAGGATTCGCAGAATTTTCAGATGAATAACAAAACAGATCTAATCAAATACAAAATTGAACGGAGAGAGAAAAAACAAGAAATTTAATTGGTTCGACAAAATGCCTGTACGTCCACGGGAAAGCAGGAGTTATATTTTATTAACCACGGCACACTTTTACATTACAAACAGTCCAATATATAATTGACTCTGCTACCAGCTAATCACTCGGTAGGATTTCCTCTTCATTTGGTCCTCCCTAATCATATTCTAGTTTAATTGACCTGAGCAATAGACTATTGATAGTGAAGCACACCTATAAGATATGTATTCCACTGTCTGTAGATTTTCCTTTATAGGGTGAAAATTATGCAGTCTACCGTTGTGGAAGGCCTCTTACTCTTAAATTCGACTGTATGGAGCATATAGAATCTGATGTTAAATCGCAGTCCTTAGTTCTACCTATAAATATCAAAGACAAATACCATGTTTGAAGCTCGCGTTACCTTTTGACAATTGTTTTATGTTATTAAATGGGGAAAATGATGAATTTCGACATCCACAGAACTGGTAAATTTGACAATCACAAATGTGGGGAAGAAATTGATAACAACCATTTTACGATAGTTTTATTTGAAAGCCCTAATGTCGAGTCTCGAGTATCACTCTATATTTTCCCCCAAATTGCTTCTTGACATTACGAATGTAATTAACAGAAAATTAATAATATTTATTTACAAAACTCAAAGGCGCTCAAACGCGTCTTTTTACAATCCAATTTACAACAAACTCTCAGATAATGATCAGCAAGCATAAGCCCCCTGTTGATTTCGTCTTCTCATTCTGCTACCCCATGAGGGCGAGTTACTTCCTGATCTCCTCCTAATTAACTCCATCAGCTGAGCTTCCCATACTTGACTATTCCCTAATCCGCCTTCATGATCGCCTACTGTAAACATGTTCTGCACTCTCCAATCATAATCCTGGCGGAGCAGGGGATCTGACAGAGTCTCATATGCCTCCTTAACCTCAAGAAATAGTCTACTACACTCTTCTTTCTCCAAAGCAGGGCAGACATCAGGATGGTATTTGAGAGCCATCCGACGATATGCGCTCTTTATATCACGACCACTAACGTCGGGAGAGACAGACAAAACATCATACAGTGAAGATGATGAAGGGGGAGAAGAAAAGGAAGTATTTTGAGAATGAAAAGCCCTAATACTTGTCGAATGCTTCGGCCTCGCTCCAATTCTGACCCGTGAAATTCCAGAATAAGTACACTTGTTCATAACACGGGGTGCCTGGAAACCCTTAATTGATGCACTGTACTCCATGAATCTGTGACACAAAGCTTCGAATTGACCAGCAATAACAATTCTGCCTGTATATGTAGCTGGAAATGCAATATTTACCTCAAACTACAAATAGACTGGATAAAAGAAAGAGTACTTGATTTGATGGTAAGGATAAACAATGTATAGCATATATATAGACGGAACTTGAATTGGGGGTTTCGGAGAAGGATACGAAGTCTATAATAAAAGTAAGATTATCTTGCTTCTAGAAATACACGGTGGCCGTGGAGCCCACTACCCCGCCGTCACGTCCCATCTGTGTTGGGGAACATTGTTTTCATCGATATTCAATCTGATCTTTTCTTCCATTCGGTGACACGACATCAAGGATTAAATATAAGAAGTTCGTTTGTCGTGACCAAGCGATGTAACCGCTCAACCAATAAAGGGAGCGTCTTCAACAAGCCAAGTGTTAAGGCAAGCAAACAGTCATTCTTCTAGATGTCCTCTCAAGACTACGGCGGTTTATTTAAACCTCGGAAATCATATCTCTTTTTTTTCCCAATTGAATAATTGTGTCTAGTAGAATTAAACAACTCCATAAGAAGGTACTAGAACTTTTGAAGACAATCTAATGTGGACGAAAATAACTTTTGAATTGGAAATTTGGATGGAAAGGGCTTTCTTTAGATGTTCTTCATAAATGGTTAGATTTTTATATGTTTGTAACTCCTTTTTCGTCTTAATGTATGCCATTTTATCCAAAGGTGTCCGAGGGATAGATGGAAAGCTTAAATTGGTTCTCCTCCTTTTCTTGTACTGTACTTGGTGTGTACCAAGAAAGATAGATAATGTAAGGATATTTTAGATTTAATATAATTAAATTAATGTTTTTGATTAAGATGGCAGGAAAAGGGTCGTGAAATCAGATACATCAATCACATAAAAACAAAAATCAAAGAGCACAACTTCTGGTCATTATAGCAGGAAGCGGCCACTACCATCGCTCACCAAAATAATAAAAAACCAAATTAAAATAATTAAATTAATGTTAACAATTAATTTTAAAATGTTTAAATACAAGTGTGTATCTTTTAAATTGCAGATTTAGATTTTGTAATATCTACGAGGTTCATGTTGATAAAGTTTTAACAGATTAAATTCATCTTATCATTGTTTCAGAAAGAACAATTAGTTCAACATGCAATTATGTTGGCTAAATGATAAAGTAACATCTTTATGGTGTAAAAGTAATCTTTTATCAATAGCTTTTTATTATTATTAATTGTTTTGGTTTGTAAGTTTTCAATCATTAGTCAATCACTTCATATCTTAGAATATTTAACCACAATAGTATAAACTTAAATTGTTATGCTTCTCGATTAAAAGTGGGGTCCACATGGAAGTGGAAAATGGAGCTACCTTCTAGAGTTTTCTATCTACTTTTCTTCTAGATTTTTGTCAGTTCTACTCGTTGACGTCTTTCATGATTTCATTTAAAATTCACAAGAGAAATAATATAGCTTTGTAATCAAACAATTACAAATGAATAAATTGTAGTGGTCATTAAATATACATGTGTGGTACGTGTAGGATAAGGAGTGGGAGCATAGGAGTGTGGAAAATCATTTACTTCGACGCTTATCTTGCAGAGATCTAAATTTGTTGAATTGATTGTCATATTAA
Source organism: Thuja plicata (assembly GCA_018584345.1). Classification (NCBI taxonomy): domain Eukaryota; kingdom Viridiplantae; phylum Streptophyta; class Pinopsida; order Cupressales; family Cupressaceae; genus Thuja; species Thuja plicata. The sequence goes on from MU226128.1 coordinate 417,697, forward strand.
TTCAAGTGTAATTTTAGTAATGGAACTTGCTAATTGCATTATATTTTAAATTAAAGTTTAGATCAAAGTTTCTTGATATACTGTGTAATATAATTTTGAAGGCTCATATTTGTTTTTTTTTTTGTTTTTTTTTTTATATTTTTATCATTCATTAGTTTATTTGATTTCATATGAGATTTTATATATATTTTATATTATAGTGTATTTAGGGTTTAATCTTTTGATTCTATGATATCTGATTTATTTCACTTAAGTGTGACATTAATTATCATATTATTCTTATAAGTTATTGCATATGTTTATGCTTTTGACAACGCTCTCATCTTTTTTGTCTTTTGTTCTTATTGCACTTGATTCACTTATGTGTTTTATGTTATGGGTAAAGATGCATTATCTATGTGGAGGTTATTCTATCTTATATTTTAAATCCCTCCTTTATAGATTCAATTAGCGTAAGAATCATATTATCCTAGATATCCTTATTTATTTTTTCCATGACCTTCGTGTTTATCTTATTTTACCTATGGTTTTTGATAGCAATGAGTATGCATCTAGTTTGAATTTACCTTGTTACAAACTATACATCACCACTATCGATGATGTCGAAACCGCTTTTCAATATATTATTGCAACTTTTTATGATATTTCTTCTATATATCATGATATACATGTGCCTACTCTTGTCAATTTACCCTCTTTTGTTGTGTGATCATTCTTTAGTTTTATGAGTAATCATAATACTCTTTTTCTAGTGCTATATCCCGTGATTTAGGAATGGATTATGATTTTAGTTATTAATCCCCCCTTATATTTATTTCAGTATCACTTATTAGCCCCTTAATCATTACATGATCTAACATAATTACTTATGGTAAATATTTGTTACATGAAGGATAACTAATTGCATAAAGATGGAGGGACAAAAAATGACCAAGTTACATTTTGAAAATGTCTTGCTTTAGATTCAACCTAAGTACCTTATTGAATGCATATAATGCTCGTGTTATGTTATGACAATTTTTTTTTTATGTCTTAAGGTAAAAATGACATGCTCAATTTATAGAATTTGTTTCATAATACACTTACAATATAATGAAAACTTTTGTTTTATTTGTGTGTGCTTTAGAAGATCCATCGCTAACAACCTTTAGGCCTTGAATATCAAAGCCTAAGGGTTGGACTTGTATAAGGGAGTCTAAATATATGTTTTTACACAAATGTCAATTATGCTTTTCCTTGGTTCTACATATTTTAGGCAATATTTTGCACATAAACAAAACTACGGTCTGAAGCTCCATTATACATTTATGACCATTTTATTTCAAAATATAAATATATCAAGGTTTTAATTTTTATATTCAATAAAAGATATGTTTGTTTTCCTGCATAATTGTTTGTCCTCATGAATCCAAAATAAATAAATAAAATTACATTCTTGTCTCCAACACTTCTTTCCATACATATTATAAAGATATTATTAATTATTATTTTAATGGGGAGAATGATGATCATTTTATTTTTAATAATATTGCCAGATATTACAAGGAAAAATAATATCATTAAATGATTGAAGAAAATTATCTCGTTTAACACAATCTTAACTAACTTCCACCAAATGAATTCATAAAATAATTAACAACTTTTTTAAAATATGGGGAGGAAATCTAGTGCTATGATATATTTAAGTGATCAATATATAACCATGCATTTTTGTCTCCCAATATTTAACCTAGATAATCTTTTAAATTTTGAAAACTATAGGGTAAAAAGTAAAATTAGATAATCAATTAATAAGTAGGAGATAGCAATATCACAATATTCTTTACTACTAATTTTTCTTATCTTAGTGTACAAGAGAAATGTAGACTCAGCTAAACCTTTTCACTGGATTAATCTTACTATGCTTATTCACCTGCTTCCTCTCTCTAAAAACACCATGTATATTGTTGTCATAATTTTCATTCCATGAGAATTTACCTACTTTTCATGTAAATAATTACTTGAGTTATCTTGTAAATGAAAATACACATAGGAAGATAGTTAAAGACCAAGATTTTTTGTTAAGGCAAAGTATTTTACACCATAAAGATTTTTGATCTTCTCCATATGCCTAAAACAAAATCCAAGAAACATAAGGATTTTGATGCCCTTCAACAACATTAAAAAAAGACAAGAAAAGATATCTAACTAGAATTTAGTGTACATGCCACTCTTATATATAAGGGTATCTAACTAAAATTTAGTGAACTCATAGGAAAATTTATGTTAACTATTTAGTATACTAACATAGAAATAACACACAAGTTGGTTATTAATGCAACATTATCTTTAAACATTGTGATGGGACATGACAATGTACAAATTACACACTCCTTGATTGAAAATGAACCCAACTCTAAATAATGTACCATATAGTTTAAGAATCTAACCATCAACATGTCAACATTATTGTTATCTAATCTTGCTAAAAAAGGGATAGAGTTGGGTTTCTTGATCTGGCTTTGAAAAAAAATAAAACTCACTCAAAGAAAGAAAGATTACACAAACTACAAATAATCATGTACACAAAATAGAGCTTAAATAATGAAAACTTCATAAATGTTTTATTGGTGCAACATTGCATATGAGTTTAGATGCTTATACACCATAAGAGGGGGCTTAATCATTATAGAAAATATATTGTTATGGTTGAGTTGAATATTATTGTGACACATAACCTTTGAGAAGCCTCATACTTCACCCATATGAGTGTCACCTCTACAGAAAAAATGTCATATTGACCATTCATGCTCACGAGACATAGGTTCTTGTAAGCCACTACTCATAAAGTATGGATTTTTAATGATTTCAATTTAAAACTATGTAGTTGAATCTCGATAAAGCATTAAATAAATTGATGCACAGTGAAAACATCACTTAGATGTAAAATTACTGTATTTATAATTGTATGGTAAAAATAGGGGTATACATTTTGTAAACAAGATGTAAATTTAAACAATTGATTTATCTAGGAATGAACTTCTTCAATTTGTATAGCTTGTGAAATTAAAGGTACAAATTACACTCAATATAACTAGGGATGATTCTAACAAGGAGATAGTTGGAAAGTAATGGTAAATAACTAATAACTATCTCATGCATGTATCTTTTCAATCCTTAATACTACCAAATATATTGAGAGTAAATAAGATTAAGTTTCAATAAGAACACGAATAGATCCGATAACATTAAATAATTTTACAACATTAAATATTATTTTTATTATAATAATACTTTTCCATTCAAATTCAAATTTTACAATAGAATTTTTATAAAAGAATATAGTATAAATATAACAAATCATCAATAAATAATTAAATTTTATGAAATTAAAATAATTATAAATTGATTTTTCATTTTAATTATTTCGGGGATAAAAACTATATAATAAGGCAGGAGGAACTAAAAAGATTTTGTGGTCTTCATGCAAATTCCCAATCACTCGAATTTCAGAGCATTTAGAAGGTTGTTGGTGGTCCCACCATTGGTCAGTTTTGTCCACATAATTCATAATTTTCCTCTAGAATCTAAGGATTCCTCTCTTGCACGAATCATCTTTCTTCTCTCTTGTAACTCTCAATACTTTATAAACTAGCGATTGCACCCCAATAAGGTGCAATGGTTACGCCGATAGGAAGATATACTATGGAAATATATTGAAGGGCAAGGAAAAAATTGAAAGCAATGTAGTAGACATGTTATGCTAAATGGTATTTGAACATTTAATTTTCATCCAATGGAAAAAGATAATTAACTTAAAAGGACATTGGTTAATGATATATCTTTTTAATGAACATAACATAATCTAAGTTACATAGTTGTGAATTAATAGTTTTTATATTACAAAACTATCTTGTTACACATGAAAATCATTAACCCAATGGACTGGTTATATATAATACATTTATTGGTGAGCGTAAAATGGTGTTTTCATCTTGTTGAGTAGAATGTAGACAATTTTTTGATCGATATTTATGTTGGATTTGTGAAATTGTTCGTTGTAGTTGATTTTGTCATGGATCATAGTAGATTTTTGCAATACATGATTTTGTCATGGATCATAGTAGATTTCTACAATACATATAGATTTATGTAATACATATAGATTTTTGGTATAGTGTAGTTCAAGAATACTTATATACTTTAAAATTTTGTGTTGGGTGATGTTAGAAGATATAATATGTATTTTATTAACAATATTAGTATAACAAAAAAATGTGATTGAGAATGTATAAACACGATTAACTTAACAGGTTGATTTTTCTAAATTGAGGCCATCTCCTTATAGTTAATTTTTTCATGGGCTAGATTAGATCCCTATAAAAGGGAGTTTTGTTAAAGTGGAGTCCATGTGGCGTAAATGGTTAGAAGAAATGTGATAAAGATATATATGAGAGGTGCATAACTTGATTTAGTAGAAAGCAAGTTGTTGTAGTTGAGCTTGCTCTTTTTTCCTTATAATTGTATATGGATTGTTCTACATTTTGGAGTACCTATAAAAGGAGAATATTGGTTGAATGTAAAGGTCATTTAAAGACAAGACTCTGGACATAATTGTGAATGTTAGCCCTACATTTCTATTTTCTCAATATCAATTATTACTTTTTGTAGTGTTGGGCCTTTGGATTTGTGTATGGTTATAGTCCATTCCACTGTGAGGGGTATCTACCTTAAGCTTCCTAGAGATACAGGAATTATTGGTATACTTTTGGAGTCATCTTGGTTCCATGGAAGCTTGGCGTAATTAGCAATCCTTGTTACAACATACATTGTCACATCAGGTGATTTGGAACCAACGCTGTACAAAATTCAATTAATTCACTCAGAGAGAAGCTTAGAAGGGGAAAGATAGAGGGAGAGGCTATTAAAAGGGTAGAGAGAGATAGATAGAGAGGTGTCCTAAGGGTTGCTAGGACAAATTAATGTGTCCTAGGACACCTTATGACACCATATGACCCTTTAGGACCCCTCTCTCTTTATCTTAGGGGTCGTAAGGGTTGTTAAGGGGTCCTAAGACATATTAATGTGTCCTAGGACCCCTTAAAAACCTTTAGAACCCCTTACAATACACTAATGTATGGGGTAAGTGCAAGAAGTTGAGTCCACTTATGGTGGAACTTTCATACTTAGCCAAATTCATGAAATCACACTCAATGAAATGGGTTCCCGCTTAGAATGAACGGGGTCTCGTTTAGCTTCGAGGTCCCGAGCCTAAAATTTTAGAAATGGGGTCCCATTTCAAAAAATAATATAGGGTCCTGTTTCTAAACAGGGTCCCATTTTGAAAAATGAAATAGAACCCCATTTCAAAATGGGATCCCGTTTTGAAAAAAATATTATTTTTTAAAGAAAACCTTCTATCGATTCATTTATACGTTATGAATTAAAAAAAAGCTAAACGGGGTAATGTTTACTAAACAAGATCCCGTTTCTAATTTTTTTAAATTTCAAGCCCACTTTTACTATTGGCTTTTGGTTTGGAAAGATTCTTGGGTAGCCAAACCATAGCCTTGGACTTGGTTTGACCTGCAACTTGAAGGCTCTGCTAGTGTCCATACAAAATAATGACTTTAGAGATATATTTGAAGACGTTTTCAAAGGAATATTTTGAAAAAATAAAAACCCAATATAGATCAGACTGTGAAGATTCCAAATATGTAATTTATGTGTAAATTTGATTAAAGTTTCTATTTTTCATTGAATTTCTACTGAAACAGGTCTACAAACTAAGATAACATGCTATTTTGTTATTTTAATATCTTTTTTTATTAAAAAGTTTCTCGCAAAAAAAGTTATATGACATCAAACTAGAGACAATTATACACACTTCAAAAAAAGAAAATTTTAAAAAATCATATGTTTTGGTCAAATCATGCTTGTCGTACATAAGAGATTTTAAAAATGACAATTATGCCTAATCAAAAATTAATTAAAAAAATATATTCAACAAAAAAATATGAACAAATATTTTCATCAATCTTAATTGTGTTACATACCATTTCCCAAAAGGATTCAGAGAAGTAGTTTCATTTAGGTCAAATTTTGCTTGCCGTACATGGGCATAGTATGGGCCTGAAACATGGACTTTTAAAATGTGGGTTGTAGTAATGCCTATTGGAAATGAAATTTTATCATTTGGGTATTAAAATAAATTACATATTTTGAAATTAGACTTTGACTACTACAACTTCTATTATTGAATATGTTTAATATTCAATCTCTAAGTGCTTCAAATATTCATCTCCAACGGGATGAATTTGAAACAATAGGAAAAATAGTTCCACTTTTTGGCCAAAAAGTGGACTCAACTTCTTGCTAGCCAGCACCCTATGGTAAGGGGTCTTTACGGGTCTTAACGGGTACTAGAACACATTAATGTGTCCTAGGACCCCTTAACAAAGTAATTTTTAGTGGCGAATATTCACCTTTTGGCGAATTCTAGGAAATATGTATCGCGGAATTAGCGAATCGCGCACGTTATACAGTGACCCAAATCGCCCAATCTTGACACATAAATGGTTAAATATTAATTGGAATCACCAATAAGATTTTCCATTTGAAGAGGTTGACCAATATATTCGCCTTTAACAAATCTGACGTGGTTCTTTTAACGGTCTCTTATTCGCCTTTAACAAATCTGACGTGGTTTTTTTAGGGTCTCTTATTCGCCCATGGTATTAATTATGATTGGCATATAAAATTTAAAATAGCCAAATGGTTTATATTTTTATCTTAACCACGACCTATTTCTCCACCCGTTAAATAATAGGTTTATAGACCACGACCTATTTCACCAACCGTTAATTCATTATTATATAGACCACAACCTTATTTCGCCAGCCATTAATTAATTGTTATATTTCCCACGACCTTGTTTCGCCAACTGTAAATTAATTTCTATTTTGCCCAACACCTTATTTCGCCAACCCTTAATTAATTGTTATATCGCCAACGACCTTATTTCGCCATCCGTTTGTTAATACTACATTCAGGTCGGCCCATATTCGCCAAAAGCTCGGGAATTAAAAAAATGGAAATTTGAATCATGGATTGATATAAATTAATATGAGATTTGTTCATTTTTAAGTAAACAGATGATTCAACATTACAGTAAATAGACGATTCAACATTATAGAGAATAAGAATTTAGAGGAGGCTAGACCAAGGTAAGAAATTATTTGTTCACATTTCACAGTAAAAGTATTGCTATTAATTTCCTAGTGACTAGTGACTATTAATTTCCTAGTGAGTAGTGAGAGGTCAAGATGTCGGATAAGGGTGACTATCCTGAGTATCGTCAGGCTGCTGAAGGGATTGAGATGTCAGGGGAGGTTGAACTTGAGACTCAGACTTCTCACTGTGCTCAGGGCAGTGAAGGGATTGGAAAGCTAGACAAGGGTAAGACTCTTGATCGTCAGGGCAGTGAAGGGCAGGCTAAGACTCCACAGGGAAGTGTAGGGTCTGGGAGGCCATCAAAGTGCCCAAAACTTAAAGATACTACCATAAAGGCTTTCTTTGGACTTGGCAATGTTTCTGCTCCATCAACTTCTGCAATACCAAGTGCAAAATCCATTCACAGTAGCTCACCAGTACCACTACCACAACTTCCA
>MU226129.1:0-10858 GCA_018584345.1 Thuja plicata
TGAATATATCTTGCATAGGTTATATGTTGTGTTTATTGAAGTTTTACTGATTGTGACTCAATCCTTTCAGTTTCAGCTCATAGAGACCTTCATATGAAACATTTTTATGCATGTAGTTATCATTAGACACTGTGATCAAAAATATGTTATAAATTCTGTAATTGTGTTTATCAGAATATTGGGTGCTCCATCTTTCTTTGGTGTATCACCTTCTTTTAACAGTTTTAAAAGTTTCATTAAAGTCTTTCTATCTCTTTTCGTATCATTTGTAAGTTTTTTTAGGTAGCATAGGTGATCCATTTTCGAAGAATTTAATAGGAACCGGCCTAGAACCCGGAGGTTCAGTCTCCCACATAGTTTACCCACAAACTTGTGATTGTTCCCATGTTATCCAGAATTTTCTAAGTGTTATGCGCTTAGTGTTAGGGTGCAATTTTTGGAGTTAACAGTTACTAGGCACTTAACAGTTTATGACAAAATTCAAAAGAATAAGAGGAAGTTGGGACTTGAATTCCCAATTTCTATTGGAAAAGAAGCAGTTGAGATGTGTCCTTGTTTGTCAGCAGCCAAGAAATCATTAGAGGAGATGCATGTTTATCGTCTACCACTTTTTCAGGCAAGGGCAGATTATGATCCTTACAACAAAATTAAAGTGGGAGGTGTGAAATACCAGCATCAGATGCACCACGAGGATTTTTGGGCCAATGCTGCAGATGAAAATCAAATTAGAAAGAGGATGTATTCCAGGTTGCCGCTCAATATGATTAGAGCATGCAAGATCTTCTGGGTACCTAATCAGATGGAAGAAGATCTGAATATGATCCAAAAGGGATATAACCCAGAGAAGGAAAAGACCATCCATCCATATGACTGGTCAAGGAAGGAAATTTCAGACATTGATACATTATCCGCACCCGTCCTAGAATTCACAAAGTGGTAGGTTGATCGATAGTGTTTGACAGATTAAAGGTACCGAAGGATAGCTTGACATATAAATTGATGGGTCATCAGCCGTTGAGGGATGAGAGACCAAAGCAGCCCTCGGTTTGGAGAATGGAAGAAGGCGAAATTTCGTCAGGAAGTACTGAGCGAAGGAAAGGAAAGAGTGTTGCTCAAGAAGTGCAATTGAGAAGTGGGCCCAGTCTTCATATTGAAGAACCTCAGCAGAAGAGACGGAGGTCGGCAACCACTCCATCACCTAGCCGGACTCCGAGTTTGCAAGAGATGGGTCCTTTCACCAGGGATGAAGTAGAAACAAGGAGAGAAAACCAGGAAGATCACATGGCTAGGCCAGGCCAATGCAGGACTGAGAAAGCATTAATGCTTATCAGGAGTCCGCAGAGGGAAGAAGCAGAGAGCAAGATGTTGCCACTTAGGAAAGTCTCGGTGCTATCTTAGAGCGAGAAATGATGGAGACAAAGGAACCTGCGACAGAGGCAGAAGTTCCTGCAGTAGAGGCGGGAATTCCTACTGTAGAGGTAGCAATCCTTGAGGTAACAACAAAAAGTCATGTAGCCGAGGAAGAGACTGATATAAGGGCAGTACAAAGGCAAGATCAGTTGACATTTCAGAATGATTAGAATGAGGCCGTTCCAGAGTGGTTAAGGCAAAGGTTGGAGAGAAGTCAGGAGAAACAAGTTGACCCGGCACTCGAGTTGCAGGAAATTTTGAACCGAGTCAACCAACTAGAAGAGAAAGGAAAGGCCAAGAGATTTGCAAAAGTCATCAGAGGAGAATCCGGATCCAAAACTCTACAGTTTGCGGTGCTAGCAGTTGATAAGACAAAGGATCAGATTCCTCTGGATGAGTACAATGTGACAGAGTTTGATCTAGGCCATGCTTCCCAAGAACAGGTTATTGAGGAGTTTGAGGATTCTACACAAATAATGAAAGACAAGATGAGGAAATTAGAAGGGAAATATCAAAAACAAAAAGGCGAATTCAAGGTTGTGTGCAAATATATAAACAGCCTGCCTGATCCAGTGAGAGAAGAAGGCCCAACCTTTGTTCCTCCTACGATTCTTCTGACCGAGTCAATGGAAGGTATAGAAAGGATCAAACGATTTGCTCAGGGTGCAAAAGTTTGGATAGAAGGCATCTAGAATGAGGCATATAGGCATGCTGAGGACTTGGTGCAAATTCATGACAGGGCACTAGCTGTCCTTTACAAGATTTATTGTATGGATTAGTCATGGGAGGATGAATGTATTTATCGAGATGAGGTGATCTCACACTTGCAAGATTTGATAAAGACTCTCAGACAGATATTGATTGATGGTGAACTAATCAGGGAAGGAGAAGCATACGACTTTGCCTAGTGTATAGTGCGGTGATCATGGCCAAGGAAATGTTTGAACATTTCAGCAAGGAGTTCACTCGATTAAAGAGGGTAGCCAAGAACATGCAGCAGCAGATCTCCAACATAGTTGCGTCATTGTTATCACAAAGATTAGCTGAGAATGAAATAACAGTAGACAGTCTGAAAGGGAAACTGGAAGAGTTCTTTCAATTGAACTCCTTCGCAAGGGATGACTTTGAGAACTCTATTTTCTCAAATGTCATGCACACAACCCAAGACTTGTTACCAGATTGGGAGAATAGCTTGAGCTAATCTGAACAAGAGATGACAGTCCTAGAATTCAAACGGGAAACAGCACCAAGTGTCAGTGTGGACGAGTTGGAGACCGTATTGGGCAGATTTTATGCATTCAATCGGCAAGGTCAAACATAGGCTATTATGGGTAGGGGTGCATTTATTGCATAGGGGGCATTCATGTCGCCCCACTCTCTTGCTGAATGGGCATGCGTAGCCAGAATTTATTATCCACTAGAATGGAGGTTCTTTTTCTGATTGGTCTGTGTGGACACGCTCATTAATTGTAGATTCTTTCTTCTTGCCCTAACCCTAATAAGGGTTGAGGTGGCACAATTTGGGCCTATTATTGTTTCAATCCAGGCCATTCATTGTAATCGGGGATCTATATAAAGGCCTCATCTCTCATTTGTAAAGGACAAAATTCTGAGATTATTGCTATGAGCTACTGAGATAATAGAGTTTTCATTGAAGTTTGGTGTTCACTTGATGTGTCTTAGTGCTTGCTTGCTCTATTATTCCCTCATTTAGATTAGATTGGTTAGATAAAGTATTTTGGTTTCAATGGAGAATGTGATGATGTTTTGATGGTTTACTGATTGTAAGTTGTTGTGCAAAATTAGCCCAAACCCTCAGTTTTATGGATGCTTAAATTCTATCATTCAACATGCATTATTCGTTTTGATGGTGCTCGTTGTGATATGAAAATCACTTGCATAATCCCTTGAAGATTGCACCAGTTCTTACGTAGTTGTAGTTTATCTTGGCGAAGCAGAGCTTGGTTATTCTAGAATTTGTCCATCAAAGCAGTATTTGTTGTCGTCATTACCCTTAGGAGTAGAATAGAATTTTATAATCTTGCGTTTTGCTTTCCGCATATTTCTGAAAACCCAATAAAAGCACTCTATTGCAATATCTTTCGACAACTCCCACATCTTGCATCATCTAAAATCAACTTGAATAAAAGCAAATGTAAGGCCCCTTGTGATTAACAACAAATCACATTTACCATTGAGCTTATCCACGGTCAAGAACTGACACGAAAGGAACCTTGGAATCTGTTGTGTGATCTTTCGCAATCTTAGCATACAAACGATTTTGATTAAAAGACGATAAGATATCTTGATATTTTGTTCTACTGTTTGGTGGGTCATAAAACGCACATCAACAAGACTAAAGACATAAAAGGAAGTTTCTAAATACCAACTAAGATGACCATTATATCAATATTACAATATTATTTTAATAGTCTTCAATGTCTCTGTGCTTCTTTGAATCTCTGTCCTAAGTGATTTTTCTAGGGAACCTGTTGTCTTTGATTCCTTTCCTTAAAATATGATTCAAGGTTTCAACCAAGTTCTAGAAGTTTCTTGAGTTCATCCTTAAAGTGGTAATCCACAATCATAGCATCATTCTTCCTTTCCTACTCTTCAAACTAAAGTTGGGTTTCCTTCTTAATTTACATGGATGGGATCAGTCTTACGCACACCCCATTGCTTTCTTTTCTACTCTCACAGCTTTTCTTCCTTCTCCATATCCACTTGACTTTTGTTGGTTGAATATTTTTCTAAGGAGCCGGGCAATCTCTTATAAGGTGAGCAAATTCATGGCAGCCATTGCATCTAAACAGCAGATTTCCATAACATATTGATGTTTTTAGGAAGGAAAGAAGTGAGAACAAGCCAAATCTTGGAATAACCTTAAAGGCCCTTGCAATGATTAGGCCTAAATATATAAATTCTGATTCTCAATGATACTAGAATCACTTCAAAGACATAAGGCGGCCAGAATTCCTGAGGAATAGCATACATTGAATCCAAATCGGGCTTGCAGAGAGCGTTTCCTCAAAGGAATTAAAACCAAGATGCCAATGTCTCATAAATAACCTAGAAGTCTGAAAATTATGGTCCCATCGAAGAGACCATCTCTGTCAGATTCGTTAGTGAAGATAGAAAAGATATATCTTTTGACATATGGTCAAATTTCTTACCCTCCATTAGTTCTCCAGATTCTTCAGCTCAGGCACATAGAACATCCAAAGAGAGATGCCCCCAAGGAATCTGCATATTGGACTCCACCTATGGAAAGACATCAGGCTCTATTTGTGGAAAAAACAAATTTCTCTTGGATAAATAAACAATCTCTGTCAGATTTTTAGTGAAGATGGAAATGAAATATTGTTTGGCACACAATAAGTATTCTCCATTTGTTCTCTAATTTCTTTAGGCCAAGGAGCACAAATCATCCAAACAGAGCTGCCCCAAGGAATCTGCATCAGACTTCATTTTGGAGAGAAGACACATTTATTTTGAATTTAGAAACATCCAGATTGATACTTGATAACTCCTTCAAAGATGGCATGCAACGGTTGGAGCCTCTAACAAGTTGATCTGCCTTGTTCTTGCCGCCACAGCCATAACCATGTTGATATCCTTCTCAAACTTGGATAAACCCAATCTAGCCACCATATCTTTGAACAATCGAAGAGGGGGTAGATTCCTCAACCTTGAATCGCGAAAGGAATCCCAGCCACCATAGATTACAAGGCAAAACAAAAGCAAAGAGGAGCAGAAAATTGGAAGAGAGTGCACACACACACACACATATATATATACCAAACTCAAACCTAAACCAGCAACATAATTAAATATGGGTGTAAAGTATACATCTGATCACATTTTTATGTTAAAGTAGTTAATCACAATTTGGGTAGTGCAGTTGCTTATTTTGATGCCTTAGTTATCACCACTAACAGAGCTTAATTGGTTGATGGTGTTAAGGCATATTTCAATGCTGCTCTCAATAGATTGGTCTTGGACCAATGTATTGTTGCTTGGGGATAACGATCTGAAAACTGAAATATATGCTCTTCTATCACCAAAGAGATATGATGGTCATTGATTGGAGAATAATTTTAAAGTGGATGATTGCAAGGTAAAACTCTAAAAGAAACAAGGCTCAAGTTAACTACATTACCTGGTCCGGCCCCCCAGGCCCCCGGACCTGGTCCGGTCCGAACCGATCCGTGTTCCAGCGATGGTTCGCCTGTGGGTCCAAACAGGGTCCAGACCAAAGGCGGATAGTTCAATCGGCTGGACTGAAGTTCGGACCCGGGCAGACTAGGCCAAAATTGGCCAGACCACGAGAAGACTAAGGCAGGCCCCAATGGAAAAGTGATGCCCAGTCAATTATTTTTTAAAATTTAATGATTTTTTCACATCCAATACCCTAAAAAGTGAATTGAAAAGGACTTATGTTGACTTTTATGTCTCATTTGGTGTGCAAATAGATTGTTTTCTCTTGAGGTGGACCAAATAGGTGGTTGAGCAAGAGTTTGGTTGTGCAAGAGGGAATTGGAAGATTGATTTTTGAATCTTCATCAAGTGTTTGCGCCTCATTCCTACACCTTTGCAAACTTCTAATGAGTGGAAGAGGTAAGTTTTTCTTTCATTTAATTTTGTTTTTGTTTAAATTTTAAAACAAAATCATTTCTCTTTCATTGTCCATAAGATCTACCTATTTGTTTTCATTCTCTCGTTTTTATTTTGAATGTGTATAAAATTTCTTGCCATGCGAACTACAATGGCATCTACCTCTTCCTCTGTAGGCAATAATGAACAACAAAAAATAGATCCAAATTCTGATTCTCCTTTGTGGAAGTATGTTGATATTATAAGACCCCTTCCAGGAGGTGGTGCATCCTGTTGGAAATGTCGGGGTTGTGATGTAGAAAGGAATAGTTCATATTATCGGGTGGTAGGCCATTTGTGTGGATACCTTGAAAGAGGAGTCTTGAAATGCCCTAGAAAAAAGGAGTGCCTATACCAAAGGAAAGAGTATTAAAATATATCACGGAGCATGAAGCAACAGAAGAGAGAAACACGTAGAAAAAATATGGCCACTAAAAAAAAATCAAAGAGAATGCACCCCTCATCTTCAAATATTGTGAAAGAAGACCACCCCTTTTATACTATTCCAGTTGAGCCTGAAATTGAAACTCAAGCACCCATCCCACGCGAAAGAAAGGGACCTTTGGAAACTTCATTTCAAAATGAGACTTGGGACAATGTTGACCAAGATATAGAAAGATGCATATATGCAAACGGGTTGCATTTCAGTGTTGTTCGCTCCCCATACTAGAAGATGTTGAAAAGTGTCAATGAAGCTCCAAGAGGGTATAACGGCCCCAGTTATGAGGAAAGACATACCAGCATGTTTGAAAGAGAGGTCAAGGGGGTTGAGGATGCATTGAAGCTTGTATGGGATTTATGGATTGAGATAGGGGTATCGATTGTTTCAGATGGGTGGAAAGATGCAAGAAATCCTCCCTTGATCAATGTCATGGCGGTGTCCCCTAAAGGGGCAATGTTTTTGAAATCTGTAGATTGTGAGGGGCAAGTAAAAGATGGGCAATTTTTTGCTAATATTCTCATCTCTACCATTGAGACAATGGGACCTAGAAATGTTGTCCAAGTCATAACGGATAACACCAAGAATTGTGGAGTTGTTGGTTTATTGATTGAAGAGCAATATCAGCATAACATTTGGACACCTTGAGCGGTCCACTCACTCAATCTTATGCTACAAAAGATTGGGAATCAAATTGAGTGGATCAAACAGGCGTATGCAGAGGCTAACATCCAATTGTTCATCTCAAACCACCACATATCTCAAGGAATTTTCAGATTATTCTCAAATTTGAAGTTATTGAAGGTAAGTGAACTTGAAGTAGTAATTTAATTTTAAAAAATTAAAATTAGTATTTTACATTTTCTGATTTTCATTATTTAATTGTGTAATGTGTATTCTTTTTTAAAGTTTGTCTCTAATAGTTGTAATTTTTTTGCTCTAATTTCTATTAGAGGTTGCTGAGACCCATTTTGCATCAAACTTAATCGTCATGAGACAACTTGTGAAAGTGAAAGTGGCACTTTGCAATATGGTGATCGGCAATAATTGGTCTATATGGAGGCAAAGCAGCACTGAGAGGGCAACGAAAATCAAGCAAAGGATATTGGATGGCTCATGGTGGGAACGGGTGGAGTATCTCCTTGGCTTCACTGAGACCATTATAAGCTTGATTCACTACACTAACATGGATAGGCCTTGCCTTGGAGAGGTGTATGATGGCATAGATTCCATGCTTGAGAGGATGAAGAAAATCATAAATGACAAAGAGCAAGACCTGGGGAAACCTTCTTCAAACAATTGCAAGCAATTGTTGTAGAACGATGGAACAAGATGACCAGTCCTCTACATTTGCTTGCCTATGCATTGACACCAAAAAATTATAGCAAGCAATATATTGATATGCCATATAGAGATTTAGAAGTGTCTGATGGGTACAAGGCAGCATTCCTTAGACTCTTTCCTGATAATGATATGCGAGATTTGATTACAGATGAGTTCGTAGAGTTTGTGAATGCAAGAGGTCTAAGTAATGATGCTCTTCGTCATCGGTTTAGGAAGGATGCTCATAGCTGGTGGTACCTCCATGGCCAACAATTCCAATTGTTGCAGCCACTTGCAATCAAAATTGTATCACAAGTTTTATTTTTAAAAAATTAATTTACTTTGTCTTCATGGGTTGCTAGTAATTTTATCTTTAATAATTTTACTTTAATTGTTTACTTTGTCTTGTCGTCATAGGTTGATAGTTCATCTGCATTAGAAAGAAATTAGAGCACATATTCTTTCATCCACTCAATAAAGTGCAATAGGTTGCAATCAAAAAGAGCAAAGAACTTAGTATATGTGCATTCCAACTTGTGTCTCCTTTCACACAAGTAGAATGAATACAAAGAAGGGGAGACGAAGATGTGGGATTTAAATGAAGAGCATACGGACTTGAATGGTTCCACTTCTCAGCTTGCAATTGTTGAATTGGAAGAATTTGGCAGTGATAATGTTATTTGCAGCTGATCCCATTGGCTTTGGCACTATTTGTGAATCAGTTAACGACATTGAAGAAGAAGAAGATGAAAAAGACGAAGAAGAAGAATAAATTATTAATCCTTTAGTTGAAAACTTGAAACAACGATACTTGAACTTGATATTATGATTTATCGTTTGACATTTTAATATTTTGATGTTGAACTTGAAATATATGATGCTATGATCACAGTGTAACACGGGCACTAGGGGACGTCGAGACAGGTTTCTAGGACGGGGAAAAAAGGGCTTCAATTTGGGGACGGTGGCGAGGGGCGGGGGGGCGTAATATACTATACATATAGTACTCGAAATGCTAATTATGAAATGATGTATAACAGTATAAGAACTAATAAATTATAATATCAAATACTTGAACATAGCAAAATTGCAACATGAACATACCCAATACAGAATATCAATACAATATACTTGAACATTGAACATTGAAGTTTTCATTTTGAACATTGAATATCGAATTGCCAATTACTATTAAAAATTTAAAATTTAAAATTTAAAAATTCAAATTATCGGCAAATAGAAGATTCTGATTTATATTATATCAAAAATATCATAAAGATGATTACAATGAGTAGCATGATATCAAAACAAGTACAAAATGATGTACATACATTCATAAATATGCATATGTAGTGTGTGTGTGCAACAGTGACCTTTACGGTAGCCAGTAAACCCCCTTTCTATCTCAAGTGTTGCAGCTGCAACTTTTGCTTGTAGAAACCCCCGGCAGGCAAGATGGTGGCGCGAAGGCAGTGGGGGGGGACTTGGGAACGCCATTCCCGTTTCGGGGACGTCCCCGACCCGGGTGCGTGGGGGTTGGGGGGGACGCGTCCCCATGTTACACTGTATGATCATGATGCTATGATTACAAGTTTATGGTGTTTTTGTTGTTTATATGATATTATGTGACATTCTAATCTCAAATCATGCTTACAGACTGCATATGTGTGTGTGTGTGTACTAACGAGCCCAAACAAACCCAAACCCCATTTCAAAATTTTGGCATACCAACAAACCAGTTCTTTGAACCCGAACTTGAACCCAAACCCGAACCAGCAACTTAGCAAATTAACAAAAGATGAAAAACCAAAGCAACTAATGGGACTCTTCAAACAAATTGGCAACCTAATTTATCCCACTAGGCCAAAATTCAGTTTTGTACAAAGGACTGTTCAAAGTTCTATGATATCTTTGAATATTGACAATTACATATTTGCATATCAAAACTTGAGGTCTGTGAAAGCTATTTTACCGGGTTCTTTGAAATAGGCCTTATTACTGCAAAAATACAGTCCTAGTTTAGCTTCAGGTCCAGGATGGTCATCAGTTCACCTAGAGTTTGGCTAGGGCACCCTCTAGGTATTTACAGGGAAAACCCAGGTTGTACCCATGGAGCAACCTTAAATACATTGAAAATATTTTTAAAAATGCTGAAAATATTTTCTGTTTGAGGAAGAAAGATTCAATTTATGTTTAAGGAGGAAGAAAGATTCAATCAGTGGCTACAATGTTTGAGCATATTTCTGGTGAGTCCAAATCCAGAGTCCTAACAAATTCTCAGTTCTGTATACAAATAATTCAGCCCCCTCTCCCTAAGGGGGGTCTGTTTGTTGGGTCTAATTTAATACACGGCCATTCCCGGACCCAAACCCAGGAAAATAAAACCCACCTGTAATGAGCTAGCCTGGCTCTAACACTCAATTTGACTGCAAGGAATTCTAAAATTCTGGAATTTAATTTTTTTCCCCCCAATTTTCAACAAATATATCTATGATTTTTGCTCCGTCCCAAAATAATGAAATTGCATTACAACTCAATTCATAACACTATTGTAATTCATAAACCACTACATTCAGGAAATTCACTATTGAATTCGATTTGAAAAGAATCATTAAAACTAAAAAATTCTAACATTACAACTAATGCAATGAACACTAAATGCGGTTGGAACCTGATTGTACTTCTTCAAACTAATCGAACAATGGCCACGTTTTAAAGCAATGATGGCGGCTGCTGCTGATAGCTGATTGCTGATTGGGAACAAGACAGCGGCTGCCGTTAAAAATTACCCATGCCAATAAAGAACAATTGTAGACAAATTCTTTGGGTGGCGTCTAACATTTCCAGCTTATCCTTCTTCTATGGCGTCAAACACTTGTAAATTTCCTACCGAGAATCCTCGATGTTGAACAAAGAAAATCACTACACAATTCACCAGCATCAGATTTGCTGATTCAAAGTGCTATATTGAACAAAGAATTTACAATTCTTTGCAATCAAACTTCTTCCTCCAAACCCTTGTTTCGAAACCAC
>MU226129.1:10983-26837 GCA_018584345.1 Thuja plicata
AACTCATTTGGCTCCAAAAATGACCTTTTCATCAATATCATGAAATTATGACACGCAAGGTCCCTGTTTCTTGTGCCCAAGATTTAAAACTTTTCATCCTGGTTCCAACGAGCTATCACACTAAGGCACCCAACATATACTACCAACAATAATGGCAACCTTAGCAAATTTAATTAAATAATAATAATAATCCACCTGTCTTGCGAAAACAACAGAAGAAGCATCAGAATCGAAATCTGTCTGCACTGGAGTGATCCTGATGATAAAAGATGATGAACAAACCTGACGAGGTGACTTACTAAAAATAGATGCTCTCTCCAAGATTCTTGGAGCCCAAACCGGAAGCCAGAAATGAAAACTGAGAGCATCATTCAACTCCTCTAACTCATCTGAGCTCATCGGAACTATCCATTGACTTACTATAAATAGTAAGCTCACACCAATGACCCTCTAAACATCTCGCCAGACCACGAGGATCGCAATAATGACCTAGCACCAACAATTCAATGACCTGCTAAAATATGGAGACATTACACCACCGTATTGCAAACCCAAACTTCTAGCCCATACCCTAAATTCCAATTTATTGACTCAGATTGAGCTATCAGCTTGAATATAGGTGGTCTAAATCAAGAAAGGATGTTTAACTTGTTTCAGGTACAATCTTCAAAACCTTATGGTAAGGTCCTAGGAATATTTTCATATTATAACATGACCACTATAGGAAAAAAAAAATTTAAAAATGTCATAAACTACCATTCCCCAATAAAATTTACTATTTAATTGTCCGTGAAAATGAACAATTAATTATCAGCAGAGTGACTATAAGGTGCATCAATCACAAAGTTTGCTGAGTTGTGACCAGAGAAGCCTACAGAGAAAACATTAATTTTATCTCAGCATTACAATATTAAAAGTTATAACTATGATCTAAAAAGTATTAGATGAACTGAAATGCTAATGCAGGTGATGTTGACTTTTTTGTACAGAAACATTAGTGAGAGTTGAAATTGAGTCCACATTATCCTTGCCTACCATTTCAAGGCAATTGACGTGAAGATTTAATTGAACACATTTTCAATTTACTTTGGAGAGAAATCAACGCACTTTGGTCTTTTCAGACCTAGAGAATAAAGATAAAATTTCAAAGTTCTTTTCCACAAATTAAAATTTATAATTTTCTAAATGTCCTATTACTAAATATAAGCAGAAACCTTATTTCCATGTATTGCTGGGTACCATTATGCTCTTACTCACCAAATATAAGATGCCTTTATACATCATTACTCAAAAGTGAAAATGAGTTTAAAATGTCAAACCTGATGACCATGGCAAATCCCAAGCTTGAATTGTCCAATCGTCAATGTTTTGGTTTCTGGATAACGTGGGTCCTCATCATACTCACCCCGAGTCACATGTAAGTCAGGACAGAGACTCTTCAAGTAGTCGTGAACTTCCTGTTCATTAATACGTCAGCAACATTGCAAGTCCTTACTGAAAAATATAAACAAAGAATTGCAACTTTGCTTAATTGTGAGTCTTATCTAGCTTTAACACACACAAAAATATCTATTTCTGATAAATTTAAATTGCATGTAACATTCTATTAAGCCCAAAATTTACACATAATGAAGTCATACTTCTTGAAAGTAACAAAAATGTTCAAAATTGTAAAATAAAAGTCAGATGATTCAGGGTATATAAGCTAGCATGGCATTGACATGGTCGGGAAAAAGCGTCAATGGAATTCAATTACCCAGGCTTAATACAGGAAAAACTCGATAAAAACTTAGAAGCTGAAAACAAGTTTTAATTCTAAAATTTTAAATAGATTAAAAATTTAAATTTTTTATTTCATATCAGACCTAGAGAATAAAGATAAAATCAGGTAATATGCCTTACAAAAATGCTAATAATCAAAAATTGCTATGATCAAAAAAAATTATTTCATTCTTCTATGATGATTTATATAAAAATACAGCTTGCCCTAAACTAATAGGGTGTTCTGTTGTGTAGCATGGCCTGCCACTTTAGGGTCAGCCCTATGGTTTTTCACTAAACCCTTATTAAAGTATAATTTAAAAAGAAATACCCTCATTGTAGTTTTAAACTTAAATTTGTACAAAAAAAGATCTATTCAAAATCAAACTTACAGCAAAACAAAATACCCTAATAGGCTAATACTTAAAAAGAATTTCAAGTCCACCTGTGCTATATATTTCCTAACAACTGTAAACAATGAACCAAAAAAGATAGGTCATGACCTGTTTTCAGAACATGAAAGAAAATTTGGAAAATGGTACAGGAAATGGAGCAGATCATGATTAATCAAGATTAATAGCAAATGTTTTTGAGTATCATGCTACTCTGGCCCTTGGTTATCAAGCTGTAATGTACTTGGGCATGTGATGTCATGATATCAATATAAGTTACATTCTTGGAAGCCATTTTCTGCGTGTATGACCATCTTCTCTTGTTTTTTTGAGGGGTAGTTTGCATTTACATGTTGTCTAATGCTAATTATTTGATATAGGTCGTGTCACGCTTCAATCATATTATTTGTCCACTATCAAAAAACTACATATCCTCTAATAGAATGTGTACATATCTTAATACAGGGATCTAAGATACTATTATTTGCTTAATCTTAAATTGCTTCGAAGACAACAATTTCATAATTTTTAAACAGAATTCAGGTGAACGTTCCTCAGTTAAAATAGTTAGCACTCTTCCTAAGAACTCTCTCCAAAAATGACATCGTTCAACAATCTTAAATGTAGTTTCTAGGACGAATACAGATAATTCGGTATTTTCTCTTGTAATGATGAGTATAATAAATATATATGCCATGCTATGGGAGGGCAATTAGTAAAAATTATACCACTCATGCTCTTGCTATCCTCGCGATTGTAAAACAACCCAGTACATGATTGAGTAAAAATGTTGTATGTGTTTGAATATGCAAATCCAAAATTGACAATGCTATCACTTGTTTAAATCCTTAAGAAGCACACACTGTCATGTTTTCCCGTAGAACATCAAATTGTCTTGCATAAGTTTTTAAACAGTGTAGTGATCATGTGGTATTGTCCATTTGTGCATTTAATGAACAAATTAACTGACATAACTGAATGTAGTTTATTTTTCTAAATTAAAAACATTTTAATCAATTATGCAGGCAAAAGTCTTGTTCATGTCCAATACAAGGCCATTCCCAAGTTGAAATGAACCTGAGATGTAGTTATTTTACGAAAGTGTACCTGAGTCAGAAGAGGGAAAGGAATGGCACATAAGATATAGTATAACAAATAGACCATTAAGAAAATACTAGAGATTCGAGCTCAACTAAGTTAATAACAGTGTACTCATAAAAAGATAACAAAATTGCAGAGTTTCCTGAACCATAAAACAATATCATTGAGTCAAGCCAAAAACAGTTGCTTGTGGTACATCAAATCCCTGCTCTGACAGTTAAGCCTGTGCTTAAGTACTTTATGTGTATGGTTTGTATCCAGAAATCTGCCTTGAAATCCTTATCAAAAACATACACCAGAGTCAGGGCTGATTTGTTTATGCTGTGAAAGACCGTGTCAGCTATAGACATTAATAAAACCCTTTTCTAGTGCAATATGAATTAATAGTTAATCAAGGTTTTGGCATGGTCCTCATCAATTTACTCAGTTCCATCCTAGAATTAAGTCTTCTGCAGTAGCAACCCCTGCCAGACTCTGTTGTAATATTGAATTTTACAGTCTGTAAATCGAAGGAGTTGCAAGGGCTGGTAGAATTCTATAAGGAAGTGTTACTACCATAGTTCATTCACTAAATGGAATCAATCTATGTTCGGAAAAGAATAAAATGTCAGTTCTTAAGGCTAAATTAGC
The DNA here is from genome assembly GCA_018584345.1 of Thuja plicata. NCBI lineage: Eukaryota > Viridiplantae > Streptophyta > Pinopsida > Cupressales > Cupressaceae > Thuja > Thuja plicata. The sequence goes on from MU226129.1 coordinate 14,868, forward strand.
TGGAATAGTGTGGGTAATCCATTACAAAAATGCAAAAGACATTTTCAAATGTGAATGTAAATTAAACACTGGTTCACCTGCTCAGTTCTGCAAATACAGCAAAAACTCTTTATTGGAAACTGAAAGCTTCTGCCTTTAGTGTCGATAATTTTACTCCACCACAAAAATTATTGAATGCTGAGGGAAAGGAAGATACTCTTCATAAACACATTATTCCTATTGTTTGAACTTTTGAAGGACAGGGACATCCTTGGGAAAAGTCCTGTCATGCTAGCACCACCCCCAGTAGTAAAGGGATGTCCCCAAGACCTTATATAGAAAGAGGACATTTCTGGGAGATGCCCTCAGTGTGGAGACTTAAAGGAAATCTAAGGCTGCAGTGTTGGAAAAAGTGTCTCAACCCTGCTCCTAATGTTAATATTAGGAAAAGTGCCATTTTTTAGTATAAAATGGAAAAACTCAATTTCTGTATAGGCTTAGTTTTTTGCCAAGATAAAAGTTCTCGGTTACTTAACACCACCTACGGCAGCACCTGTTGCATAGATCTCTTTGAATACTTAAATTTTTTTTTTTTAAAAGGCCCAATTGGCCTAGTAGATCAACAGTTATGGCCTTCTAAAGTTTGCTAAGGAAATGTAAAAAGTTGTTGGATGCATAAAAGAGCTATAAAGGGGAATTACACCTGTTGACCAATTTATGATGTGTATTATTACACATCATAAGGCATCTTACATTGGTGGATAATTTGAGTGGTTTTAGTTCATGGGTTTTTAATTATCATTTGATTGTTTCGGATTTTGCATCACATATATGTTAGGCGCTTAAGATTAAGGTTGTGTAGAGTTTTAGGGTGAGCCAAATCTAGCAACAACGGTGAGTAACATCACCGATGTAAAGAGCCTGCCTGGCTCTTACCCTCAACTAACACCAAATTCTGATTTCTCACAAGTAATTCGAGTTCTTTTGCAATTTAATGTTGAATTTGGAGTACAATACTTTTAATTTTCAATTTTCAAATTCAATTACAAGTAACCATTCAAGGATCAATTACAATGCATTCTATTTGATTTAAATTCAAAACCCCCAATTACAAATATCAGCACCACGCCTCTGAACATCTAATTGAAAACCAACATCACAAATATTAACTTACATGAAAAGGAAACTAAGCATACAATTCATTGAAATGAACCTGATTAATTAATATTCCTCCAACTCTGGCCGCGGCTGATAAGAATGAAGGCAGCTGATAGAATAAGTGGCCACAGCTGGGTAGGAAGTGGCAGCTGCTGTAGCAGCTATTTCCTACGTCTATTTACAAGTCCGTAACCCTCTGTGGTATCTTCGAAACAACTCCAGCATTCTTCTGGTTCAATGGCATTAGATTTCCAAGCCGTAACCTCACTGTGTTCTTGCCCCATGAAATTCGAATCAATGCCACACACAATTCGCAGGCCCAAAGTCCAGCTTAAAGTGCAAATGCAATGAAGAATTTACAATTCTTCTGCAGACTCCAAACCCCAATTCTTCTGCAGACTCCAAACCCTATGTTTCCAGCTCAAACAATTCATAAAGTTTTTAATGAACAAAAGGTGAATGCCAAAAAGGGTTTCGAAATCCTCTTTTAATGCTTTCAATCTTCTTCAAGAAGATGCCGAGCTCAATCTTCTTGAAGAATCCATTCTTAACTTAAAGCCTCATGCTTAAACCAAAGTTTGAAGATTTGAAATAGTATATTCAATTTGTTCATTCAAAGTCCAACATGATATAATATACTATCCCATGATATTAATGACTTAGACTTATAAAATAAGGTCCACTTTATAATTAATTAAGTCAAACTTAATTAATCAATAATAATCAATCCAAACTAATCCAATTGTTATGCTCTATCAAGACAATTGCTCTGCTATGGCAAGGCAACTGCCCGGACACCCTGCCACAAATGGAAACTGACAGAAATAGACTTACTATAAATACTGAGTCCCTCAAACTGGGAACTCTGCAAATGTTTCCCAACTCCAACTGATACCAATGCACAGGCACCCCTACTAAAATAGCAATCATGACGATCCCCCAAAATAAGCACTTACTATAAATAGTAAGTCTGACAATCAAACCCAAACAAAGAGCAATCCTGGCATCACAAACCTCCAGAGTGGAAATCGACCACTGGCTCTGCCACACGACCTCCTCTAACATCCCGATCAGCCTACGAGGGTCACTGAAAGAAGCTAATCCAATGTGCCTAAAAACGGGGACATTACAGTCCTCCCTTCTTGAAATTGCTTGTCCCCAAGCAATCTCAGAAAACAAAACACAAAAGTCCACCCGAATCCCAAGGATAGAATGGAGTAATGTCCCTGCGATCACCTACAAACTCCTGTGATGAAATCACCATCCACTGAGCCAACCAAAACAAACTATCACCATGCCAACCATAGTGACCCACACAATCTGCAGTGCCAAACCAGTTACTACCTAGATCCCAGTAGAGATGAAACTCACAATCATCCATAACAAAGAAAAGTGGATATCCAAAACCATCTCTAACAAATCAGAGCTCCCTGCACACCCTGCCAATCTGCCCTGTGCACTCCCGTAATCCAGATATCCATCCATTGTACAACCATCCTGAATAAGTGACCCTACAAGTCACCTCTTGCTAGCTTGCAGTAACCAACCCCATCAATTGTAGATGGAGGAAACCCATCCCATAAAGGATGATATAACCCTGGAGCCAACCCACATCGACATGCAAAAAAAGTCCTCAACCGGTGGGTCAAAAGAGAAATGATGAGCGCTCCTCACTATGTAATCATGATGAAATGATCCAATCCCTGTCAAAGGCTCATCAAAATCAAAGCGAGAATCAAGAGATGGCTACAATCTCTGACTCTGAACAACTGATTGAGCAAGATCCTGGGTAACCCTCTCAACAAACCCAACCACAAAATCTCGATGAGGAAGCATTGTAGTCAAGGTATCTAAAATCTTCCCCATTAACATCTGAATACCGCCAGAACCCCGAATGAGTGTACCCTCAGAAGCCCCGAAAGGTCCCTCCTGCAAAACCGGACTCTCAAGCAAGTATTCCATGAACGACTCTATGTAGTAGAAATTATAAGCAGCATCAACCTCCTCCCCTGCAATCCACAGCTGATCCCTATGAAACTGCGGCACAACCAATTGCCTAACGCTATCAAATGTATGAAAAGGAGTAATAGATTTGATCCCGACATAAGGAAACAAATCATCATGAGAACTAGCCTCAAAACCAGATGATACTCTGTCCATATCCTATGAATCAAAGGGAATAGTGTCAGAAACTGGCACACAACTCTCTAACGAATCCACTCATGCTACCTCAGGACTCTCAACAACCCACTCTGTATCATCTGCCATCGTGCTAACAACTGGAGAACCTGATACCACAAAACTCTCTCTGTCGTCCTCCACTGATGCACTCACCTCCTCTGCATCTACTACATCTGTCTCCAAGATGGATGTAACTGTGTCCCCAACACATCCATCACTGCCAACTGTGGAAGCTGACTCACCACCAACCACTACTATATGCAACTGAACTGGATCTATGGCTGGTATAGACTGAATCCGCTCCAACTCCACAGACACCTCTCCCAACTACAACTGCAACTCCTGAAGAGCCAACTGAGTGCCCTCTAAAGCCTCAGAAGTCGTGAGCTCCTGAGTAAGCTCACTCACCTCCTCTCTGTCCATCACTGCCTCATATGTTGTACTCCCCCACTCAACTAGGTGATCTCGGTCGGCTACCAACTGTAAATAGTTTTGTCTCAAAATCCTAACAGCCTCCCGCAAGGAATGAATCTCTGTCAAGGAAAGGTAACCACCGTCGTGCTCATCTGCCATAGGAGCACCTCAACCATAAACAACCAACAGATGACAAGCGACATCGAGATGCTCGAGAGTAGAAGTAATGTCTCTCTCACCGATTCTCAACTGGCTAGTCACATGATGACTCTGCACAACAGGCCTCCTATGTACAATCCCAACTGCACTGTCCACACTATGGAAGGAAGATGTATCCAACAAACTCTCCTCAAGATCATCGTATCTCTGTGTACTGTCATCTGAGCACACATCTACAAACTGAGTACTAACATCAAACTCATCCTCATCTACCCCCGAGGAAGTTGCTGCTGAATCTGACTTATCACAATCCTGGCATCACAGACGTCCAGAGTGGAAACTAACCACTGGCTCTGCCACACGACCCCCTCTAGCATCTCAATCAGCCTACGAGGGTCACCGAAATAAGCTAATCCCATGTGCCTAAAAACAGGGACATTACAATGGATTTAAGGCCTTCCAACTTTTAGGAAGCTATAGAATAGTAGGTTTGGTTTGATGGCATGGAGTACCCCTCCATTATGACAAAAGATGTATGGGAGATTGGACCAAGACTGGAAGAGAAGTCAATTGTGAGTTTCAGGTGGCTCTATAAAATCAAGCATATTGCAGATGGCAACATCGACTAGTACAAAGCAAGGTTTGTAGCGAGAGGGCTCTCCCAAAAGAAGGGAGAGATCTAAGGAGAGATTTTTGTTCCAATTGCCAAAAACACTTGCATTAGAACAGTTATTTCTTTAATTTTAGTTATGGGCTAGAAAATACATCAGATGGATGTTAAGACAACTTTTCTTACTGGTCTTATTGAAGAAGTGTATATAGAGCAGCCTCGGGGCTTTGAGATAAATGGGAAGGAATCCCATGTTTGTAGGCTTAGGAAAGCCTTGTATGGACTCAAACAAACACCCAAGGCATGGTATTGGAGGATAGATGAATGTCTATTTAGTAAAGCAGATTCTATTCTTTATTTCATAGTTGTTGGGACTAACATGCTTATTTTTAAACTATACATAGATGACGTGTTCATTACAAGTCCAAGAAGATTTATCTATAGAGTTTGAGATGAAGAACATTGGCTTGATGCATTATTTTTTGGGTTAGAGGTTAGGCAAAGACTAAGAGAGATTGTATGCAGTTTAGATCTTGAAGTGATTTCGGATAGAGGATTGTAGACCTTTGACCACTCCTATGATCACTAAAATGATATGTGTAACATCTTCAGATTCGGAGGTGATTGATTCCAAGATGTACAAGAAGCTAGTAGGTTCCTTGATGTATTTATGTGGTTTGTTTGGAAATATATACTTCTCCATTGAGTTATAGCAAGCAATAGATCATAGTATTTTACTTGCCTTCATGCATGACCTAAGAGGTCATTAAAGCGCTTGAGTACAACTAGAAAGAAGATAACCCCTACATGTTTCCTAGTACAAGGCCATGCAATGGTGATGCAAGCAAGAATGGCAGACCTTTGCAATTGTAAGTGATTGTGTATCTTTTCGCACAACTCCTCTTTCATGCTGAATGATATATATTTCCAAATTTTCATTTGCAAGTAGATGGAAAATTAGGTTGGAAAGCACAAACAAAGAAGTTTCCAAACTAGTAGGGTTTTCCTTCCAGCAAAGGGCTAAGGGCACTTTTGTATTTGCAATGTTCCAGATTTCATCCCAAGGGTGTGATATAGTATTGTAATTCTAGAAGAGAAAATTTAAAAGTGCAGATCCCATTTATTGCAAATGTTTCCATGAGTATTGTGAATGTTTTTGAAGATTTTGTAAGTCTTCTTAATCATATTTTGGTGATTTGAGTGTTAATTCTTATTAGTTTGTCATGTTGGGAAAAGTGTCTCAACTTTGCATTTATATAGGGTTACTAATTTTAGTAAATTTTCATTTGAGCACAGATTTTCCCTATTCTTTCCCAAAAGGTTCAATTTGATTAGATAAGCATGTCAATAAATTTTCATTACAAGATCATGTCCAATTTTGAAGATATTAAAGTTTATGTTTTTTTAAATTACCGGAAAAATATCGCAAATGCAATTTTGGAGGCTTTAGAGGCACCAAAATGGGCTCAAAATGTGGCTAAATGGTGCAACAATTTAGAAGGTGATAGAGCACGTCACAAGCTTTAGAACGCTTCAAACGGTTTGTCAATTGGACACCCAATTTGAAAGTTATAGCCTCCAGAAGTTGGAGCTCCCGAAATAGGAAATGTAAAAATGTTTCGAACATGTAAATGAGTTTTAAAGGGAAGTCACAAGTGTTGGTGTGTGTGTTGACACATCATAGGGCATCTTTGATTGGAGATAAGATGGGCACCGCTTTAAAGTGATTTTAGCCTATGGTTTTAAAGTACCGTTTGACGGTTTCTTGTATTGTATCTCCTATATATTAGGTGCGTGAGATGGAGGGTATGTGTAAGAGTCTTATAAATATCCAATTACCTCTATATCTCTAGTTGGTGATACTCCTGAGAGAAGGTTGCTTTGCAAGTATATTGTAATATGTTATTGATTTCTGAAAGGGTTTTCCCCATGTAAATCATTGTGTTGTGGTATGCATGTTGTTTTATGTTGTTTCTGATAAGTTTTTGTAACTGTTATAAATATTAAAGAAAGTTTTTGCATTACCCTCTCCTCAAGATTAGTATAGGAAGTTGTTTCGCTACCTAGCTTCCTTACAAGTGGTATCAGAGTCTAATCACCTTTGGTTTCAGTTGTGGGTTGTTGGGATTTTTGAACTAATCCAGATTTGAATGGGAGCTAGTGTAGAAGATACTTTGTGATCTTGTTGCAGGAATTTTCAAATGACTAGTTTGTTAGAGAGAATAGAGGTGGAGAAATTTTTTTGAAATGTGGAAGTTGAAGATGGAGGATTTGCTAATAGATCGAGATCTGTGGGAGGCTATTGATGAGACTGTCTTGAGACCTACAGATCTAGATGAGGCTGCTAAATATGCTATTATGGACTATAAAGCCAAAGGTCTAATCAGATTGTGTCTTGCAGACTTTGTTTTAATCAATGTCCATGAATAGTCCTCTGCAAAGAATCTATGGAAGAAGCTTGGTGAGATGTATCAAGCAAAATCTTTAGTAAATAAGATTTTCTTGAGGAAGAAACTATATTACTTGAGAATGGAGGGTGGACAAATTACAGACCAGACCAGCTGGAAGCATTCAATATGTTAGTGACTCAGTTGGCATCCGTTGGTATCAAGATGGATGAGTAGAAATGTCAGATCTTGCTTTGTTCTTCACCTGAGTCGTGGGATTCTCTTGTTATGGTCATTGCGAGTACTTCTGTTGTTTTGAAGATGGAAGATGTGGTCAGTTCTTTGCTTTTGATGAGATGAAGAGGAAGGTATTCACCAATGCCACAAAAGCCCTAGTTGTTTGCAAAAGACATAAGGAAAAAGGCAAGAAGAACGAAAAGCGGAATAAATCCAAATCCAAGAGAAGATCCAAATCTCCCAAAAAGTCCAAAGTTATTTGTGGAATTGTGGTAAGCCTGAACACATTCATAAGGACTGTAAAGAAGATAAGAAGAAAAAGAAGAAATTTGATTCTGATTCTATGTCCAGGAAGGGAGATGGAGATGCGTTCATTGCAACTTTGACCACTCATGCATGCGATGATGCATAGTTAATTGACTCAGATGCATCTTTTCATATGACCTCTAATAGAGGTTGGTTTTTCTAAATATGAAGAATTTGATGGAGGTAAGGCATACTTGGGTGATAATTCTCATTTTAATATTGTTGGTTGTGATACAGTAAAAATCAAGTTTCCTAATAGTAGAATACGAAAGATGTTAGGATTAAGTAATACTGAGAAGGGGGGATGAATCAGTATTACAGCACTTTAAACTTACCAAGTAATTTACAACTTAACCAGATAATTGCTGAAATCAAAAGAACATAAACACAAAACACACAACTCATAACACCATGAATTTGTTGTCGAGGAAACCCTAGCCAAGGGAAAACCCCGGTGGGGATGGTATCCACAAATATGCACTAAAAGTATATTGTCCCTGTTAGGAGACCTAGCCCTATTAGGAGATGATTATTACATTAGTACATTTCCTTGTTAGTTGAACACAAAACCCTGTTAAAGGTATACTGAGCACGCTGCTCATACAATCAGAAATAAGATTTTGTTACAATGCTTTATCAAGAACGAACAATACAAGCATCTGCTTATGCTTAGGTAGTTCCAGTTGTAGTTCACATTACCATCTGACTGATTCTGATATCACAATGCATCCATCCAACTCTTCGCATCCATACCAATCTATCACACATCCATCACATTCATCACTTCTCAAAAAGCTCTTCCTATATATACATTGTCACATATCGAGTCGGCTTCCAATTACATCATAAAATAGAATTAATACTTATACAAAAAGTAATTACCAAGTCGGCGATCATACACTATCAAAACATAGGTAATCCACAATCTGAATCCAACATAGCACGTTTGGACTTCGCGTTATACTCCCTCAATCATCACAATTGTTCATCTTCCCTGTATCATTGTTACTCTGTCTTCGCATGTCTTTATCATACTGTAACTTACTGTGATCAACTCCAAAACATAAGCGATCTTAATTGAAGGTCACACATATCCCAAAATAGCTTCTCCTAAGCTCGCGTGTCTTTATTCACCATATACTGTCTTCACTGAACAAAACTGTACTCTTGTACCATGTAACTCTGCTTCCTGAACTTAGTCATTTTGTAGTCCTTAACTCCAAAACTATGTTTCACACTATGCGATCATCCATAACATATGTGTTGCCATAAATGACAACCCTCAAGTGTTCCAGGACACTCCTGAGTGAACCACTTGGCAACAATCTCTACCTTTGGCATTGATGGCAACACTTAGTGAAAAATGACTAGTGTCAATACCAAAAGAAAGATATACACAACACTCTTTATCTCCTTTACATATATCTTCTCTACTCTGTACATTTTTCATAGCTTCTCTTCTCCCCCTTTGACATCAATCGCAAAGGTATACAAAAATGTAGAATACATAACAAAATTGTGTCACTGCTTACCAAAAATTATACAATCTTTAACACATCTTGGAAGGAGCTCTCCAAGATCTTCACTTCCTCTGACCAAGTCTTCACCAGTATCTGACTCGCATGAATCAGCCCATTCAATGCAAAAGAAGATGTCTCTGCTGCCTTTAGCTCGATAGGCATATGTTCGGTGAGGAACTACGTTGTCTTCTCCATGTCAGAAAGATGGGTCTCAAGAATTGATAACTTAGGAGTGATTAAACTCTTCAGCATACCAAATCTTCCCACAACTCTCCCTTTCTCTGTATCCAAAACACTTAGTTTGTCCAATATCCTAGACACTTCTCTGTCTAACTCCAATATAGAGTGTGAAGAGGTCTCACAATTGTCCATCATCTTGTCCAAAGTTAGTCTGTCCTTTGCTATTATCTCCTCAATGTTTTTGAGATGTCATATAGGATTTATACAGTAATTGTATAACTTCCTTCCATGCGATACACAACTCCTTGCCTCAAATATGGTTTTGATCAATATGCCCAAGTCCCATGAGATAGACTTGCAAATTTCTTCCAACTTCTTTGCGAGGTACTTCTTCTCTGCTTTCTCTTCAGTGATCTTCTCCAAGGACTCATAGTAACTATCAAAGTCATCCAATGCCCTGTTTAATTTCTCTGCACTGTCCTCTGATTGGAAAGCAAAAGGTATAGGTAGGAGTTTGTTGACAGTATCAACTGCTCTTTCCATTACCCTTGTCTTCCTCTCACCTTTCCGCTCAAATCTCTCTTCGCTTTAGCAAATGCAATGTAGGATAACTTCATCAGCTCATCCACATCCATATTCTCAACATCAATGCTCAGAGTCTTATCTTCACTTGCCAACAATAAAGATGAAGAAATAGACGCATGAGTTTCTTGTTTCTCTTCAACTTTATTCACTGTTTCTTTTGCTGCCTCAGCTTCGCTCACTTTCTGCTCTTCTTTCTCTGTCATTTCTAGAACAATGCTCTTCCTTCAATGTTGGTATATTTCACAAAAGGATCACTGACATCCTGTGAGGTGTCTAAAGACACAGCCACACTAGAAACAAAGAAATTTGGTTACTTCACAGTACTCACAAATTGACTAGTGTCTTCGCCCATTGATTTGTCAAGACTTATTTCTGCCATCCTTGATGACTCACCTTTTTCAATAGTTCTAGGCTAGGTAGCCTTTGGTGGTGAGGACTTCTCAGGTTCAGTACCCATCAGAACCTTATCCACAGCCTTCTGTATTTCCTCAATCACATCATCGTACCTTCTCCCCATTAACTTTACCAATCTTGACTTAGTTCTCATTCAAGATCTTCTCCATCTCCTTAACAGAAACAAGTAACATGTCTTCAATTGCTTGTACTCTGATTGCTTCATCTTCTATCTGTGCTAGTTGTTTCCTTAGCTCTAATTTCTCATAGAGTTCCTCAGGTATACTACCTTCAACTTCTAACAAGTTCTTAAAAGCAAGTAAGTGATTTATTATCATGTCTTCAATCAAAGTCTAATCAGATGCATCATACCTTACATAGAATCTGGACAAGGTATTAAGTTTTCCTTGCTCAACTATTCTCTTCTCCAGTATCTTTATGTCAGGTTTCTAGAGATGTTTCACATCTCGACTCTTCTCTTCTACTTTCTTCTCTTCTCCTTTCTTTTCTTCTCCCTTCTCTTCAACTTTTGTCCTCTGTCTCTTAGGTGGAGAGTCTTATTTAGTGGACCTTGTGTTCCTTCTCGATAATTCCATAAGTTTCTCTTTTTGCAATGTTCTCTTTGGTGGTGTAGGTGTTGTTTTAGATATGTCAATCACAGTAGAGGGTGGACGAATTACCTTCTCAACTTCTGGAGGTTGAAGGGTTGCAAGAGCAGTGCTCGCCAATCTAGAAACACTCTGTCATCTTCTTTCTTATCTCTTTCATCTCATCCTTTGTTATACCAGCCTTGGCTGCTAGATCATCTACCAAGTTCTCTACTTTCCTTTTTCTTACACCTCTAGTTTGTTCTTCCCTTATCTTTGTTGACTTCTCTTCATAGGTGCCCCATCTTTCTTCGGATGGATCAATTTCTGAGGATAGTATATGTTCAACTTGCATAGTCAAGACCTCAGAACTGACTTCATATCCCAAAGGATAACACCACTTCATCCTAGGTTGTCTTGTGAGGTTTTCATACCATCGCCCCATTGCAAATGGGGACCCCCTCTTTTGCAAGCAGTAGGAGTAGTGGTCTTAGGTAGTCTTTGTTGGCGACAGTTTTCAAGCCCATTGGTCCGGCAAGTGAAGTTTGAGAGTCGGTTTTGGGCAATTTTGGCCTGCTGGGAAGTCAAGTCTATCTAGAGCATGGGCGAGAGTTGTGCTAAATCTTTCGGGAATATGGGATCAAAACCACAGGATTTGTGATGAAACAAGTTTAAACCCTCTGAGAATCCTTGTTCCAGCTTCAATTCGATCTTAGAAAGTCGAAATAGATTGTGGGAGGTAGCTTTGCTAAAGGCGTGCTAAATCCTGAAATTTGGCTAAGTCCTGAAATATTTTAAAAACCCCCAAAATCTAGAATCTGCACCTTAACTCCTATGAAGCTGAAACCTATCTCAAACATCCTGGAAGGTATTTATACAAATATAACTTAAAATATAACTTAAAGTATAAGGTATTAAAACAGACTTATACTTAAATGTTATATTTGTATAAATTCTCTGCCCCTGAACTGAAAATTGGCTAAGTACAAAGTGCAAATCACTGCGTCCAATGACTGGGCGGATTCCGCCCAACCATTGGACAGGCTGTCCAAGGTGCCCCTGATTTCCGCCCAACCTAGTGGGGATAGGGGCAAGTCAAATTTGAGATGGTGGAGTGTTTTGAGGAAGTTTGGGATTGATGTTAGACGTTTGATGGCATTTTGAGTGAAGAGGAAGTAGTGAACCCATTGGGAGAAGTGAAGATATCCTTTGGGCGGAAATGTCCAACCCCTTGGACAATTCCGCCCATGAAGATGGAGGCCAGCCTTTCCTTC
>MU226129.1:29834-47591 GCA_018584345.1 Thuja plicata
CTGATATCCTTGAATGAACAACGTAAGCCCGCCTACGTGATTAACCAGCAAATCACATCAATATAGCTGAGTTAGGATCCACAGGTGTAAGGAACCTTGGAGTTTTTCTCATGTCCTTCATGAGTAATTACTTTTCAATAGAGGGTCGAGTGTTTGATATCCTGTATCAAGCGTTCAATTCCTATGTGTTATGTAGTGGTACAAAACTCACATCAACGGGTTGCACTGCCTCAGAGCAAACACAATCAGTTTCAACCATGAAACAAATTGTATCTTTGTACTTCTATACCAATGCCTCAGGAATCCTCTCTTTCCTTCATTTGTCTCTACAAGATTTAGATCATCCCAAATAACTCACCATCAACCCATGTATTGTTTTGTCTTCTATAGCTCTGTGTGATCTGAATTCCAGTGGGTTCACTGTGTTAGGAATAACAGTCCACAAGCACAACTGAGAGGGGGGGGTGAATCAGTTGTGATACAGAATATTAAACTTTAATCTTTATAAACCAAAACTTCAATGCAAATGATAACATAGTAAATGCCAACACAATAACACAATACTTGTTGTCGAGGAAACCATGTTAAAGGTAAAACCCCGGTGGGAATTAGCACCCACAAATGATACACTGAGAGTATAGTATCCCTGTTAAAAGATTTAGCCCTGGTAGGAGCTTATTACAACATTACAGTACATACCTGTTATAGGACAAACCCTGTTAGGGGTCAAGAGTAACAGTGGGCTCACTGCCCAGGCACATTGCCCAAAGAAGGTTAAAGCCACCCTCAAGGATTAACAATCCGAACAAGTGTATATAGAGAAATATACAATCCAGTGAACTGTCAGATAGGAACTGTCTTTGCTTGGTCAATTCCAATGAAATATTCTTATCACAAACTCTGCTCTACATCTAGCAGCCAAACAAGCCTCGCAACTTTCACACTTCTCTGCCTTTTCAATCTCTACCACATCTTTTCAAAAGAAAAGATCTCTCATATATACCCTATTACAATAATTGATTAGGTCGGCCAATTATGCTTTCCCAATATACAAATAATTGACTAGGTCGGCCACTTAAGGCTTTCCAATATACAAATAATTATTTAACCCCTTGCTAAGATACACACGGTATCTAAAACAAGTAAACATCAATTACAATACATCAGATATACACCAAGATCCGCAATCCACGCTCACAATTCATAATACACGCTACATCTCTGAAGTCGGCCACCAAATAGGTCTCCTCCAGAATACACGCCACAACTGACATCACCAATACTCTCACAACTATCGATCAACAACAAACATTCTTCAATGCGTCCTCTGTAGTCCCTTAAGCTCGCATCCCCTTAAACATCTTCGCCTGTAAGATATACCCAAAACACAGAAACCTGCTCTGTCAAGCATCACTGTCACAGTCCAGAAACCAATCTTCACTAAAACATCTGTAACATCACCAATATGAAATATTAAGCCAAGCGACCTTAGGAATAAGGTCATCACACATCCTTCTTCATATCCTTATCTTAGATCATTCTGATTCATCCGTACACTGTCCGTACACTTCTGTCAGTTATCATAACCAGTCTGTTCTCTCCACAGAAACATATGTTGACATCAGTGACAAAACATGAATATCAACAACATAAATAGTACCCAAATCTGATATCATCCAATAATCTCACTCTTTGGCATTGATGGCAACATATGGGAAAATCCATCAACCCAGAAAGTACTCTCTCAATACAATCTTCTCAATATCCTCAACACAAATCTCCCCAAAACAGTAGGGATTTTCACATAGAATCTTTCCCCCTTTGGCAGCAATGGCAAAGGGTGTCATAACTCTTCTATAATCTTTTGTAAGGTGTAGCTTTTCAAATCTTCATGTCTAACAGTCAGGTGCAAAATCACTCAAACGTGCTCCATAGAGTTCTTGCGATCACTCCCCCTAAGGACTAGATCCATACATCAAGTCCAGACAATGATATAGCTCTGAAAGCCACTAGACTGATGCATGTCTGCATCAATTAATTACCACTGGGAGGGGTTCTCATCCCAAGCATGCTTTGAGATATTCAAAAGCATCTTTTGGCGAAGGTTTTGCAAATATATCTACTATTTGTTCCTTTGTGCTAATATACTCCAGTCTAATCTCTTTCTCTGCTACCTTTTCCCTCAAGAAATGATACTTAATAGAAATATGTTTAGTCTTTGAATGCATTACAGGATTCTTCGACATATTCACTGTGCTAGTGTTATCACAGTGGATAACCACTGGCTCTTCAAAAATTATTCCAATGTCCTTCAGCATTTGTTTCATCCAAACAACTTGTGTACAATTTATTGCAGCAGCAACATACTCTGATTTAGCAGTAGACTGAGCAATACAATCCTGCTTCTTACTTAACCAAGAAACCAGCCTTTTCCCAAGGAAAAATGCTTCGACACTTCTACTCTTTCTATCATCCACATTACCTACCCAATCAGCATCAGTGTAAGCTTGTAAAATGAAGTCATCTGATTTTTCATACCACAATCCATATTCTATTGTTCCTTTCAAGTATCTGAAAATTCTTTTCACAGCAGCAAGGTGTGTCTCTTTAGGATCTGCTTGATATCTTGCCACAATTCCAACTGCATTGGAAATATCTAGTCTGGTGTGAGTTAGATATTGTAGACCACCAATCATCAATTTGTACTTTGTCTGAAAAACACTCTGAGCCTCATCATTACTAGTCAGTTTGTATCCAGTCACCATGGGTGTCCCAACCGGTTTACAATCTTCCATTCCAAACTTTTTCAACATTTCCTTAAGATACTTGGTCTGAGATATAAAAATACCATTCTTACTCTGATTAATTTGCAAACCAAGAAAAAATTTCTTCTCACCAATCATTGACATTTCAAATTTATTTTCCATTTCTTTAGAGAGCTTCTTACTCATCTTGTCATTGCCTCCAAAAATGATGTCATCCAACAATTCATTAAATGCTTCAAACTTCACTCTAGGAAATACAACCGTCATCACAACAGAAAGCACAAAGAATGCAATCCATATCATAACAGAAAGTACACTGAACCTTTCACCATAATAAGATCTTGCTCTTGTAGGACCACACAAATCTGTATGTACCAGATCCAACTTCCCTTTTGCTGAATAAGATTTGCTTTTAAAAATGCTTCTAGTCTGCTTCCCCATAACACACTCTCTACACATAGTGTTAGATGGTTTCACAATGTTATCAAAGTTAACATGACAAAATCTTCTATGCCATAACCAACTGTCATCAACCTTCGCAATAAAACAAGAAGCTTCAGATGTATTCAATTTAAATACATTACCTCTAGATTTAGTACTAGATGCGATCAAGTCTCCTGATTTACTTCTGATAGAACATTTCCCATCAATGAATTTCAATTGATTACCTCTGTCCACTAACTGCCAAACACTTAACAGATTATGCTTAAGTCCATCAACAAGTAGTACATTGTCTATATTAGTCTTTCCATCCAGGGAAATAGATCCAACTCCAATGATAAACTTAGCAGTATTGTCACCAAATCTAACAACACCACCATCATATCTTTTCAGACTCACAAACTTATTTTTATCTTCAGTCATATGATGTGAACAACCACTATCTATAACCCATTCAGATTTCTTTTCAATACGGGATACTAAGACTTTTTCTTCATGTATAGGTTCATCATCCTTAACAGCAATAAGTCCAATTTCATCATAGTCTACATCATCATCAGATACGCCTTCACTAGCATAATAACATTCTTTGTTTTTTCAATACTTAGATTTGTAAAACTTAGGTTTATGCTTTGGAACCCTTGTAGGACATCGAGATGCAAAATGACCAATCTTGTTACATGAAAAACATTTCAAAGGTAATTTGCCTTCAAATTTACCCTTACCTCTCTTTTCTCTTCTAGCGATCAAGGCTACCACTTCATCTAGCTTTCTTTCTTCCTCCTGTATTTGTTCCCATTCATCAGCATAGTCTCCAATCTCTTCTCTCATGTCACCATTGTTGGTGTTCGCAATTCCAGATAAGGTCTTTTTGTTTCTATGGACAGTCGCCTTGAATGCTGACTCTACTTTAGGTAAAGAATCTCCCAGTTCTGCGGCCTCCAAAGTAGTTAGCTTTCCAATCAACATCTCTCTGGTGAAGTTCGGTGTCAAAAGTATAATCTCCTCTATAACTTGTACTTTAGTTTTGTCTATAGGTGTCAAAGAACTGAGTATCTTTGCAATCACTTCTTCCTCACTATAAGTACCTCCAGAGTTTATGATGTCAATAACTACTTCAGTAATTCTCTGTGCATATGCCCTAATGTTCTCATCATCTCTCATCTTCATTGATTCTATCTTTGTCTTCCATTTTTGTAGCTTCGCCTGTTTAATAAATTTATCTCCTATATACAGTGCTTCCAATCTTGTCCAAATCTCATGTGCAGAATCCAAGTCTTTTACCTCTATGAATTCACCTTCAGAAAGTGTGCTGATCAATGATTCCCTTGCGACCATATTACATGAAAATAGCTTCTTATCATCTTCAGTAGCCTTCTCCAATTCATCCTCAGTCGCTATCTTTTCCTTCTTTTTCATGATCATCCAGAAGTCAATTCCCAAACATAGCAAATGTGTTCTCATCTTGTTCTTCCAACTGTCAAAGTTTTCAGGATCAAATTTCGGACTATCCTTCCTGTAGTAAGTCATCTTCAGGATCACCTCAAGCTGTTAATCTTTCTCTCTAAGGACCAGTAGCTTTGATACCAATTGTTAGGAATAACAGTCCACAAGCACAACTGAGAGGGAGGGGTGAATCAGGTGTGATACAGAATATTAAACTTTAATCTTTATAAACCAAAACTTCAATGCAAATGATAACACAGTAAATGCCAACACAATAACACAATACTTGTTGTCGAGGAAACCATGTTAAAGGTAAAACCCCAGTGGGAATTAGCACCCACAAATGATGTACTAAGAGTATAGTATCCTTGTTAAAAGATTTAACCCTGTGAGGAGCTTATTACAACATTACACTACATAGTCCATGTTAAAGGACAGACCTTGTTAGGGGTCAAGAGTAACATTGGGTTCACTGCCCAGGCACACTACCCAAAGAAGGTTAAAGCCACCCTCAAGGATTAACAATCCGAACAAGTGTATATAGAGAAATATACAATCCAGTGAACTGTTTGATAGCAACTGTCTTTGCTTGGTCAGTTCCAATGAAGTATTCTTATCACAAACTCTGCTCTACATCTAGCAGCCAAACAAGCCTCACAGCTTTCACACTTCTCTGCCTTTTCAATCTTTACCACATATTTTCAAAAGAAAAGATCTCTCATATATACCCTATTACAATAATTGATTAGGTCGGCCAATTAAGCTTTCTCAATATACAAATAATTGACTAGGTCAGCCACTTAAGGCTTTCCAATATACAAATAATTATTTAACCCCTTGCTAAGATACACACGGTATCTAAAACAAGTAAACATCAATTACAATACATCAAATATACTCCAAGATCCGCAATCCACACTCACAATTCATAATACACGCTACATCTCTGAAGTCAGCCACCAAATAGGTCTCCTCCAGAATACACGCCACAGCCGACATCACCAATACTCTCACAACTATCGATCAACAACAAACATTCCTCAATGTGTCCTCTGTCATCCCTTAAACTCGCATCCCTTGAAACATCTTCGCCTGTAAGATATACCCAAAACACAGAAACCTACTCTGTCAAGCATCACTGTCACAGTCCAGAAACCAGTCTTCACTAAAACATCTGTAACATCACCAATATGAAATATTAAGCCAAGCGACCTTAGGAATAAGGTCATCACACATCCTTCTTCATATCCTTATCTTCGATCGTTCTGATTCATCCGTACAGTGTCTACACACTTCTGTCAGTTATCATAACCAATCTGTTCTCTCCACAGAAACATATGTTGACATCAGTGACAAAACATGAATATCAACAGCATAAATAATGCCCAAATCTGCTATCATCCAACACACTGTCCTTCCAAGCTCTAGGGTGCATACTAGGAAAACTATGTACAATATGAATATACATGTGTATCAATAGAGAACCAAACCTAAATGCCTTTGACTTATCCTTCTTAATTTGCTTTACATTCTCCAAGAACTGTTGCGCAAGTATTTCGCAAAGGTTGTATTTAATGTTTTCCTTAACCATTCTGTATGCCATCAAAATCACTCTTGCGGATACCGAGTTAGGTCGACTGCTGTAATGTAGTTTGTATCCAAGAATTTTTGAAACCAATCTGACATCTTGCTGAAATATATCATTGATAGTCATCGCTCTCTTATCCCATCGCGAATGCATTAGGGTTTCTACCTGTTTCTTTATATTTTTCTCTGCAACAGGAATGGCTCCAAAATTATCCAAACCTGTTATACTATGAATCAACTCGCTGCATATCTTCACAGGTTGATCTCCAAGCCAAATGAAATGGTCGTGAACTTTGCTCAGAATGATTTTAATCCATTCCTCTTCATCGAATTCGTAAAGTTCAGTCATCAGCATGATACTTAAATCTTCAAGGTGTGCGAACTCGACTTTCATCTTTCCATCTGCTCCAATCATGTTCTTCATCTCTGAATATATCTCAAAGTCTCCCAGACACTCATACTTAGAATGAAGGTAAGCCCTAATGTCTTCGACATGTAGAACGTCGTAGGGTGTTTGCGAAAACGCACCTTCGGGATCATCCTCAGTTGATTTGAATGGGTGTTTCTTAAACTTATACCTAGGCCTTTCAGCGACATCAAAAATCAATGGAGTATCCATAACCAAAGCTTCGCAAATGATCTAAATACCTTTTATCTGTCGATTTTGTGAATTTTTGCTTCCATCAAACACTAAACGCAGTTGCTTCTTTGCTTCTTTTGCTCTAATCTCTATTCTCCTTTGGGTTCGTTCTTCAAATGATGTTTAAACAAGTTCTTTGGATTAACCTTATACTTCGTCGTGTAAAGAAATGGCACAGTTCCCAATAAACTCATCTTTGCACATAATCCAGTCGATTAACAATCTGGCGATCACAGGATATAGACTGTAAAGCAATGCAATCTCAGATATGTGTTCCACAACATCTCCACATACTCTCACTAAGCTCACAAGAGCTTACTCCTCATAGTCAGGGGCTGGATAGATTTCTGATGTTTCCTTCCAATGCTCCCCCTAAGGCCATGCTTGGCCATCTAGGTTGATGTAGCAATGTCAACAACAAGTGAAGGCTTAGTAGCATCTACTGACTCTCCCTGAATCAATACCTCACTTGTTTCTTTTACCTTCCATACCTCACCACTATTTTCATCTTCTGGTTTTCTGAAATGACTCTTGAATTCATCCATATATTTTGCAAGACTCTTACCAGTATCACCAATATTCTTCTTTATAACCATAGGCAGTGGTCCTCTTCTATTATCGGTTCCATTGTACCTACAAAACTTCGCTATATGTCCTAGATTGTTACATTTGTAGCATGTAGGAGGTGGTCTCTTCTGATTAACCTGCAACTTACAATACCTTGCGATGTGTCCAAAGTTAATGCATTTGTAACATGTGATCTTAGCTGATGTTTCTTCCTTAATGTAATCTTGTTTGGTTCTAGATTGATCAGGCTTCCTGCATTCTGCTTTCTTGTGTCCATATGCATGACAATTGTTGCAATAGCCATCAAAGGATTTGTAAGGAATTTTACTTCTGCAGTCTCTCTTCATGTGTCCAATTTTGTTGCATCCAAAGCATCTACCTCTGAAAGCTCTGAATTGTTCTTTAGGTTTTTCAAGAATAGGTTTTTTATCATCAGTCTTCGCTTCAGATTTTTCTTCCTGAGTCTTTGAACATTCAACTTCATTGAAGCCAACTCCAGTCATGTCTCCTTTAGGTTTCTGTCTATCTCTCTGCTCATCAATCTTATCACTGCTCATATGAAGTTTTAATGTGTTCCTTAGCTTCAACAAGTTCTCCTTTTATGATCTGATTATATTTCTCTAATTCCAGATATTTGTTCTTGTAGCGATCAAGTTCAATCTGCATTTGTCCCATCTGAATATTAGCACCTTTTAAGGTTTCTTCAATTTTGTTTGTAGCATCCTTTTCTTGTTCAATTTCTTTAGCCATCTGAAGGGAATTAGTTTCATGATCAAGCTTCAAAGCATCTTTCTCTTGTTCAAGTTGTTTTATCTGATCTTAAGTGTCATTACCAGAATTCTCTTTTATCTTATCCATGAGATCTTGTCTTTGATTTATGGAAAGTTCAAGTTGTTCTTTTAGTTTCTTGATGAATCCCTCTGCTCTTCATAATTTGAATTTCAAGTCACCATTTTCTACTTTAGCTTTATCCAGGTCTTCAAGAGTTGCTTCAAAGTTTTCTTCCAAACTTTCAGAATCCATCTTGATCTCCCTTAAGTTGTTAGGCTTTCTCTCCGAGGGCCAAAAGTTCTGATACCAATTGTTAGGATCAAGTAATACTGAGAGGGGGGGTGAATCAGTATTACAGCACTTTAAACTTAAACCAAGTAAATTACAACTTAACCAGATAATTGTTGAAATCAAAAGAACATAAACACAAAACACACAACTCATAACACCATGAATTTGTTGTCGAGGAAACCCTAGCCAAGGGAAAACCCTGGTGGGGATGGTACCCACAAATATGCACTAAAAGTATATTGTCCCTGTTAGGAGCTGATTATTACATTAGTACATTTCCTTGTTAGAGGAATACAAAACCCTGTTAAAGGTACACAGAGCACACTGCTCATACAATCAGAAATAGGATTTTGTTATAATGCTTTATCAAGAATGAACAATACAAGCATCTGCTTATGCTTGGGTAGTTCCAGTTGTAGTTTGCATTACCATCTGACTGATTCTAATATCACAATGCATCCATCCAACTCTTTGCATCCATACCAATGTATCACACATCCATCACATTCATCGCTTCTCACAAAGCTCTTCCTATATATACATTGTTACATATCCAGTCGGCTTCCAATTACATCATAAAATAGAATTAATACTTATACAAAAAGTAATTACCAAGTCGGCAATCATACACTATCAAAACATAGGTAATCCACAATCCAAATCCAAAATAGCACGTTTGGACTTCGCATTATACTCCCTCAATCATCGCAACTGTTCATCTGCCCTGTATCATTGTTACTGTGCCTTTGCATGTCTTCATCATATTGTAACTTACTGCAATCAACTCCAACACATAAGCGATCTTAACTGAAGGTCACACATATCCCAAAATAGCTTCTCCTAAGCTCGCATGTCTTTATTCACTATATATTGTCTTCGCTGAACAAAACTGTACTCCTGTACCCTGTAACTCTACTTCCTGAACTTAGTCATTTTGTAGTCCTTAACTCCAAAAGTGTGTTTCACACTATGCGATCATCCATAACATATGTGTTGCCATAAATGACAACCCTCAAGTGTTCCAGAACACTCCGGAGTGAACCACTTGCCAACAAAAGATTAACGGTGTTTTGTATCTTCCTAGTATAAGACAAAATTTGTTGTCTGTTAGCAAGCTAATAGATTCAAATATGCAGGTAGTCTTTTCTGATGCAGGATGCAAAATGGTGAGATGGTGGTTGTTAGAGATGTCAGAATTGGGAATTTGTATAAACTGGATGCATACACTGCTCAATGTAATAGTACTTTTGTGAAGACCAAATTTGTGGATACTCAGTTGAAAAAGGTGAGGGTTTCTCCTTCGGCAGATGGGCATGGACTTTGGGTGCCTAAGGGTGCTTTTTCTTCTGAATCGAAGTTGGGTGCAAATAAGACTATGTTATAGCACCAGAGACTTGGCCACATTGGAGAGAAGGGTCTAAGGACCTTAAAAAAGAAAAACCTTGTTGAAGGTTTGAATGATTGTAATCTTGATTTTGATTTCTGTGAGCATTGCATTTTTTGGAAAACAAAATTGTGTTCAGTTTAACTCAAGTTCTCATAAATCTTGTGGTGTGTTGGATCTTATTCATTCTGATGTGTTTGGACCAGTAGATGTTCCTTCAATTGGAAAATCCACATATTATGGTTCATTTATTGATGATTCTAACAGGACATGGGTATATTTTATAAAGAGTAAATCTGATGTTTACAGTCGATTTAAAGAATTTAAGGCAATGGTTGAATTGTGGATTGGAAGAAAAATAAAATGTTTGAGGACTGATAATGGCAGTGAATTTTGCTCTAATGTTTTCGATAGATTAAGTAAAGATTGTGGTGTTCAAATATAGAAGACAACTCCGTATTCTTCATAGTAAAATAAAGTTGAAGAAAGGATGAATAGGACACTGATAGAGAAGGCTAGGAGTATGTTGAGTGGTGCTGACCTAGAACAAAGGTTTTGGGAAGGAAGATATTCTATACTCTGCATCAATTTGGTCTATCATGTATATTTTGTAGCATTGATATCATATACCCTGCATCATTATAGCTAATATTACACACCATTGATACCTTACATAAGCCTACAAGGGGTATCAAATAATGTAAATCATAGTGAGGAGGGAGATTTCAAGGTAATTATCCTGAACCTCCAAATTAACCAGGAAGGGGACATTACAAGTGGTATCAGAGCATGATCTTGCCATCCTGAAGGGTAAAGGAGGAAACAAGGAATCATTCTAATCGATGAGGAAGATAACCCAATCAGCATAGGAAAAGTGAGAGCCAATTAGCAATAGATATCCAATCAGCTGACCTATAGATAGTAAATGATCATCAGCTAAAACACTTACAACATCAACGATATATATATTGTGCTCCAGCAGCCTTCTATGTAGAAAAAGGTTAATAAATAGACAAGGCAGATTTGGAGGAAGTTATAGACATGAAAGTACACAGGGATTGATCAGGATTCTCACTTCACGACTGAAATAAAGTCTGCGTATTCCAAGTGCAATATAAATTTGTATGTTGTAAGGCATATTCATCAGCTAGCCACAATTAATCATATAAGAATGAGTGACAGATGAAGTACTATGTGTTTCTACACTTTATCTACATTAAAATTATTACCTCACAAGATAAGTTAAGGTCTGCGGTGGAATGGATTATGTTATATCATACAAAGGCATTAGGTAAGGCCTACGGTGGAATGGGCATGGGCTACATCATACAAAGACACTAGATAAGGCCTACGGTGGAATGGGTATAGGTTACATCATACAAAGGCACTATCTTGCAAGGGATGATCCACATGGGTGGAAGAAGTTGCAATAAGGGGGAATGATGAGGCCCACTAGGTACGCCAATTCCACAAAGCGTGGGGCCAAGGGGGAGAGGATTCAGCTCTTGGGCCTAGAGTTGGGCTAGGACACCCTTTTGTAATTGTTAGCACCAAAATTTTGCACCCAAACACTAAGTCCTGAAACCTTAGTAATTTTGGAGTAACATGGGAACAATCACAAGCTTGTGGGTAAACTATAAGTGTGACTGAACCTCCGGGTTCTAGGTCGGCTCCTATTAAATATAACTTGATACTTCACCTAATCTAAGAAAACTGGAAAATTGATGGAAAAGGGATAAGAAAGACTTAAGGTAAAACAACTTGGATGAAACTGAAAAGGGGGTGATACACCAAATAATAATGAAGAATAATGCTCTATCCTCACACAATGATCAATTGAAACTGATATAATCTGGACACAAATCTTTGAATGAACTGCTATTCATATAAATATTTCATGAGAAAACTCTTAAAGGACAAAAGATGGAAGGATTTTGACCACATTCAAAATTTATCAACAAGGTGTATAACTCACAACCTATGAACAGCATAACTATTGCTTAAAAGTGCAGGAAATGAGACAATACTTAAGGTCACAAGACAACACATCAAATATCATCAATCACCGATTCTACAATCAAATAGCTCTCCAAAATAGGTCCTCAGTATATTCCTCGTTGGCATTGGTTAAAACAGACCTAGAAGGGATATTTTCAGCATCATTAGAGTTATCCTTTTTTGACAAAGCAGACTGTAATAAATCAGATTGACCCAGAATTAACAAAGAGTCCCCACATGCTAATTGAAACATTCATTTTTTCATACTTTCAACAATGTTGAAAGGTATAGTGGCATGTACCTTAGGCTGCACTTTAGGAATAACCAAATTCAATTGCGCTTGGGAATATTGTTTAGCTGCAACCTGAGAATCTCTTTGTAAAATTTGTGAAACTGGCTGAACAAATGGTCCTGCAGCTGCTGCAACCTTGTCTTTAGTTGTTGGCGCATTGTCAAGTGCCCTCTTTTTTGCTCTTGAATAAACAGAAATTGCAGGATCATCCCCATTAATTCCACAAAACTCTTCGAACTGCCAATTCATAAAAGTGGCATTAGCTCCAAGAACATCCTGCTGCTGTTGTGATTCACCCTCAGGAACCTCTTATGACCCTGCAACACCTTGAACCATCAACGCTTAGTTGACAACTCCATTTGAACATGTGGCCTGACTATGGGGCTGGTTGCAGGGATAGTGTTGTCCTCAATTTTGTATTCGCAAAATTGGGGCAACCCTACAGAAAATTTTGTAGGTTAAATTCTTTAAGACAAGTCTTTGTTTGGTTTTTCTTGGTCTTGTGTTGGGTTTTTGGTCTTGTTTTGCCTTAGGTTTTTAGCCTTTGAAATTTCGCTCATTTCGAGCTCTCGTAGGCGTCGTTTGGGTTAGTCTAGCTCAAGTTATAAGCTTTTTAAGATCTGCCAGTGGGGTTTTTCTGCCTGATTGCACGACTTGGTTAAAATCCTTCAAAAGTGGGCTTTTTGTTGGTAATTGACGAGGTTAAATTGTCATTCATATGTAACGTGGGTATAGAACCCCGCTCTAAAATTTCACATTATTCTGAGAAGTTTTACTTATTATTTTTAATGATTAAATATGTAATGGTGGACTTTTTATGTCTTTCTGCATATTATATCATTAAAATTATAAAGTTACATATAAAGATTAGTATAGTTGAGCTATTAAGTGGGGTTTTTATTTGATATTGCATATCATCACAATGCAAAACGTGTTTGATTCCCCACTAGCAGTGCACTTTAAAAATCCAAGTCATTAAGGGTGGGCTTTCTAAAGACGATTGCATATGTCGAATTTTAAATGTGTAATTTTATTTAAAAACATTATTATATTAAATGGTGTGTTTTTGAAAATGATTACATGTTTTTAGTCTTTAGAAAGTGGCAAATTTAATCCTAATTACATGTTGCATATGCATGTTGCTTTAAAAATGTTTTGAGTTTATAAAACCCGTTTTCATTCCTACTGGTGGAGATTTTTAAAAGCTTTATATGTTTCAAAGCTAAAATATGATATGCATTTCGTATTTAAAACCCCACCAAAAAAAAGGGAAATGGTCTTCCCAAAGGTCATGACATGTTTTATATAACTAACGCAATACATGTTTTCCATTTTGAAAAGCCCGTCATGAATCATGAAATCTCCTTGGTGGCGACTTTTAAGGGATAGACATATATGCAATATATGTTTCAAAACCCTTTATAACTCAAAGCGTATGGGTGTCGTTTTTAAATGATTTTGCATATGTTGTGTTTCAAAAAAAAACCGTGTTTCTTCTTTAAGTGTTGCGGTTACATATGAAGGCTCTTTGGTGGCGTTTTTTCTCCCAAAAAGCATATGCAATAGGTGTTTTAAATCCCGTTTTTGCTTCCATGCATGACTCTGTTTTCTTCCAAAGAGCAGTGGCGGTAAATTTGGAGACATTTACATATCTCTTTTGATAAAAATGAATCCACACATACCTGCACTATGGAGTAGAAAGCACGTCTAAGGCATAAAATGCGGTTTTTAAAAGAAGAAATGGATGTTTGAGTTGCAACGTTTGATTTCCGCAGTCATTGTGTTTGTTTTGGCTTTCAAACTACGGTTTTTGTGCTTAAAGATTTGCCATTTGTCTCCAAGATTCTTCCAGAACTGGAGGTCGCATTTATGGAAATATCATTTGAGTTTGAGTTTGGTTTGATTTTAATTTCAAAAATGCCTATATTAGGTTGCATTTTGTGTTTTTCCTAAAGATTTACAAGTCATTTTCTTCCATTCTTTCTTTTTCTTTCTTTCTGTGCTCCAGTTCGTTTTCTCTAAAGCACACATTATTTTGAGTCTTGCATCAAAAGAGTAGATCAAATATTTGTTATGAAGGACAGAACAGAGGTTGCAGATTTAAGATGGAATACAAACCACTATGATGAAGCAAAGACGAAGATTAAAGACATGAATACAAAATGGAGAAAAGGAAGACAGTCAAGGAAAAGTTAAGCACAATTCAGTGTGTAGCTCGAGAGTTCTCTCAATATCATATTGCAGAGAGACATGGATGAACAGTATTTCTTGTTGTGGTGTCACTTGTAAAGAAGTGCTAGCAATGGAATGTAATGAACAAAGGAAAATTATAGAGCAATGTTTTATAAGATTCATATGCAAAATAAAGACAAGAAATCAGAGCTATGGCTGCTATGAGAAGTGCAAAAATAGATATATCAAAAGGATTGAGACAAAGTGTGACAGATCACAGTCTGAGATTTTTTTTTAAGTATGGACAGTGGCAATGAAACTCTCAAGAAGATAGCTTCCTAGTCTTAGCAATTGTGTATCTTTTACCTATTCTTGGAAAATACTTTGTTCAAAAGGTAAACTTTGTCCAATTCGTATGCCAAAGCAGCTCATAGTCACACAGAAACAATCATATGTATGAGATTGTCTTGAAAGAAGTGATCTTTGGTTGAGATAGGGATAGTGGCTATCAAGATAAGTATATATAAAATGACAGTCATACACAAAGATGGAGATAATGGCTTGAGGATGATGAAAGCGACCTGACATCAAAGGCATGATAATCTATGAGAACCCAAGCTCATAGTTCCTTAGTTATGATTATAGGTATAATGTTCTTTCCTCAAGTTTGGAATCAAGTCTTGCACAACATGTTACAAGAAGTTCTTCCCCTCGTTTACAAGTTGCAGCGATTAAGATTTCCCCTCTCAATACTGCAATTTTGTGTTGCAAGTGATATGAAAGTTCTTCCAAACATGCTCTTCCTAAGCTTCGAATTATTCAATTTTATTGATAATTTTAAGTTTTGGAATCATTATTGTAAAGATGAGTTCTTCTCATGTCCTCAAATTTGTGATGGTTCTTCCAAGTCTTGAAAGGCATATTTTACACTGGTAAAATATAAAGTTTTTCCCAAATTCAAATACAGTCATGGGTGCATTGAAAATCATTTAAAATCAGGTTTCTAAGACCTGATTATAAGTGCAAGTACTTCTCTTTTCATATGTAAAATGCAAGGAAAGATCTTTCCCAAAAGGCAAAATGAATTCTTCCCACAAAGAGAAAATGCCAAGGCATGTGTTTTTCCTCTAGAACGCAGTCGGGATTAAAAAACCCGTTCTTGATGGTGATTTTCAAAAAAAAAAGAGACTAAGTGCTGCCCCATATGCAGAATATGATAAAAAATCCACCTTTTCACATTTACATGTTGAAGAGACAAGTGTGAAACTTCCAATATGCAAAGTAGCCAAAAAAACCCTTTTTTCACTTTCATCTTCATATGCATTTGTCTCTAAAAAGCCCTCCATGCACATGGTGTGTCCGTTCATGAGCTGCAAATGATTCCAAAAACTCCACCATATTGAACACTTACTCATGTATATATGCACTTCGTAAACTCAAAGCTTGTTGTTCATTCATATGTAGAGCTACAGAAAAACCTCATTCTTCATCCTTCTTCCACACACTTGAAAGATGTATCAAGTTTGTTCTTCCCCTTAAGGATGCAAGTTCTTTTTGCAATTTGAAGATATTCTCATGTTCTTCCCATGACACGAGGATACAAAGCGAGAGCAACCATATGATGGAGCCAGACAAGGAGGTGAAAAGTGTTAAAAATGAGCACATAGAATGCTTTCAAGATTGAAACAGAGAGACAGAAAGATCCTTTTCCCAGCAATCACCACTATCATGCAAAGCAATGAAAGATGCAGTTTCATATTCCGGTTCCAGATGCTTTCACCAAACCTGAACACATCACTCATCAGGCATTTTGTAGCAGTGTAAAGACTGACAGAGGATGATGCAGATAGATGTCATGTCTTGTCAGACACTTAGAATATTTCATTATGCATTTTGTAATTTGTAATTAACAGATTACATGCAATGTAAGAGAAAGATGCAATTGCATGTGATAGTATCACGTGCAAAGTAGTCTCATGTAATCATGTTACAAGTGCATTAGGTCCTGCAGCATTGAATAAGTCAAAGTTAGTTCATTATGGATAAGCTTTGAATAGGTCAAAGTTAGTTAGAGATAAGGATTGAATAAATCAAAGTGGTTAAGGGTTTCCCCTTTCTTCTCCACTTTCTTCTCTCCTCTTTTCCTATATAAAGGAGGGAGCTCATTGTAAATATTCATCTTTTGTTGTGTGCAAGTAAACTATAGGCAAAACTCTTGAGTTCTGAAGACTTTGTGTTTCATTGGAAAAGAGTTAAGCATTTGAATAAAGGAACAGAGATTGACAGACTTTGTGTTGTTGTCTTGACCATTAATGAATGTATTCTTATGTTGTATTCATTGATTGTAATGAGCCCGAACTGGCTCTGCTATTATTTCAATTTGATTTTGGCACGAAGATACAATTTATAGAAAAAATCTCCTTTATTCAATATATTTAATTTCAATTCGATATTCTCAGCCAACATACACCATTATTTCAGAAATACCTATGTGATATAATTCTGGAAATTATATCCGATTTATTCAAACACTAATGCATTTGCAATCATCTTAAATCAAATATATAATTCTCGAAATTCTATTTGATTTATTCAAACATTACTGCATTTGCAATTATCAAATATCAAATGACTGTATCTGTAAATACCATTTTCTTGTCCACGCATGTTGTAGTTCTCTGACAATTGTTAACGCCACTTGGATGCCTCCCACACGATAGCCAATCGTTGCCACAACTCATGTGTGCTTCACCCGCGGCTGAAGAATGATGCTCACAGCACTGCCTAGGTCATGCGGCTCCCTGTGGGTGCAGCTTGACATTAAAACTTGGGTCCAGCAGCCACCCAAAATACTAAAGAGGATCCTGAAATGCTGAAGGGGATCCACCAATGCAAAACGCAATTCGGATAGGCACATCCAGCTGTTAACTTCTTCTCTGCAGAAATGAATTCGACCTCTTATGCAGGTCACAATTCAAATAACAATCCAAATTCAGAATTACTTTCTTCCTCCAAATTACAGGCAAATAGTATGAAGGGAAAGAAATTGGTTATACTTCAGCAACCAATTAAAGAATAGCTCCAGGAGAATCAGTCTTCCAGATGCTAAACCAATTCAGTATCAAACCCTTATACCTTAGCAAGGGATTTGATTTACAAATCAGAACTTCTCCTCAGAGAAAACAAACAAATATAATATAATCAATCGATGATGAATGAATGCCTTGCCTATTNCTTTTATAATTAAAAAGTGTCTTCTCTCACACACTTTTCACTTGAAGCACTTTTATACTTAGGCACATATTGAGTAATATAATTTATTAACTCATTTGGCTCCAAAAATGACCTTTTCATCAATATCATGAAATTATGACACGCAAGGTCCTTGTTTCTTGTGCCCAAG
>MU226129.1:67404-93286 GCA_018584345.1 Thuja plicata
CAACCTTAGCAAATTTAATCAAATAATAATAATAATTCACCCGTCTTGCGAAAACCACTGAAGAAGCATCAGAATCGAAATCTGTTTGCACTGGAGTGATCCTGATGATAAAAGATGATGAAGGAACCTGACGAGGTGACTTACTAAAAATAGACGCTCTTCCAAGATTCTTGGAGCCCAAACCGGAAGCCAGAAATGAAAATCGAGAGCATCATTCAACTCCTCTAACTCATCTGAGTTCATCGGAACTATCCCTTGACTTACTATAAATAGTAAGTTCACACCAAAGACCCTCTAAACCCCTCGCCAGACCACGAGGATCGCAATAATGACCTAGCACCATCATTTCAATGACCTGCTGAAAAATGGGGACATTACAGAAGGCCACTAAAGGTCGTGACTTCAGGTGAAGTCGCGATCCTTCCCCCACCACGCAGGAGTATAAGGTGTCGGCCAGGAGAGGATTCAGGTCATATAGCATTGATGCAAGGAATAAAAAGGAAAAAATAGAGGTAACCAATCAGAATGGGCAATGTATTATAGTCAACAACCAAACAAGATTTAGACTGTTCCAAATCATATCGTAAGGAAAATCATATATTCACTCCGCAAACACGGAAGCCAGACGATAGTTCAGCGAATCAAGGAGTAAACATGTCTATATTCCAACGGTAGGAGTACCTATTGAACATAGAGAATCAAGACAAACTTATCATCGCTGTTGGGGGCATCACAGAAGAACGACATCAAGACACAGGAGATACGAAAGGGAGCAATCAAGTAAATGCATAGATTGAGTTCCAGCAAATACAGATAAATCAAACCCATTCTCATCGATAAAACAATATAGCAAGTTGATTCAAACCACCTGTTTCATTCACCGATAAAAATGACGAAACTTTGCATCGAATCATCTGTGAAACTGCTACAAGTGTTAGGAAGGAATTTGAAGATCATAATATCCAAATTGGGACGGATAGGTTGATACAGATGATAAATAAGACTAAGAACATACATATTAGCTATTGATCGCATAGCAAGGAGTCATATACCAGATTGGAGAGGAATAGAGACTAGGGAAAACATATCGAATTAAAATATTATCAAATAAAGAATGAACCAAGGGATCATCGCAAATCACAAAAGCAAAACCACAACAAAGGAAGGAAGATATTCTATACCCTGCATCAATTTAGTATATCATGTATATTTTGTAACATTAATATCATATACTCTGCATCATTATAGCTAATATTACATACCATTGATACCTTACATAAGCCTACAAGGGGTATCAAATAATGTAAATCATAGTGACGAGAGAGATTTCAAGTTAATTACCCTGAACCTCCAAATTAACCAGGAAGGGGGCATTACAAAAAAGATTGGTTCAGATGAGAAGTATAAAGCAAGGTTGGTTGCCAAAGGCTACTCTCATGTTGATTATGGTGAGATATTCTCTCCTGTTGCAAAAATCACATACATTAGATTTTTTCTTTCTATTGTTGTTACTTATGATTTAGAGGTTGAGCAAATGGATGTGAAAATTGCTTTCCTTCATGGTGATTTGGAGAAGGATATTTACATGACACTACTAGAGCACTACATGGTAAATGGTAAAAGTAATTTGGTTTCTCAAACTGAGTCCTAGGATGTGCCAAAAATTTGATACATATGTGTTGAGTTTGGGATTTAAGAGTTCTAAATCAAATCGTTGTGTTTATTATAAATTTGATGGTGTTCATTTC
This sequence comes from Thuja plicata, assembly GCA_018584345.1. Classification (NCBI taxonomy): domain Eukaryota; kingdom Viridiplantae; phylum Streptophyta; class Pinopsida; order Cupressales; family Cupressaceae; genus Thuja; species Thuja plicata. The sequence goes on from MU226129.1 coordinate 69,153, forward strand.
TTGTACATTGCATTATATGTTGATGATATGTTATTCATTGATAAAGGGAAAGTTGTGATTGTACAACTTACATCTCACCTTGCTGCTAAATTTGGAATGAAAGATCTTAGTGCAGCAAAAAACATTCTTGGGATGGAAATTAGAAGAGATAGAGTAAACAAAAAGCTATGGCTAGGCCAGAGTAAGTATATGAACTTAGTTTTACAAAGGTTCAGCATACAAGAATGTAGACTATTATGTGTTCCTTTTACAATTGGAACAAAGTCGTTTGTTTCAGATTGTCCTACATCTCCGTCAGAGATGGAAGATATGAGCAGTGTACCTTACCAGAGTACAATTGGAAGTTTGATGTATGTTATGGTCTGTACTAGACCAGACCTTGCCCAAGCAATGGGAGTTTTTTCTAGATATATGTCTAATCCTAGCAGAGTTCATTGGGATGCAATTAAAAGAGACTTCAGATATTTGAAGGGTACATCAAAGTATTCTTTGTGTTATCATGGTAATGTGATAGGAGACAAAATTTCCCTTGTTATTCATGGTTATGTGGACTCAAATTGGGCAGATGATATTGATAGTAGAAGATCCACCAATGCTTATGAGTTTATATTATTTGGTGGTGCAATCAATTGGATGAGTAAGCGACAAGCTATGGTTGCTTTGACCAATACTAAAGCAAAGTATATGGCAGCTACTCATGCTTGTAAAGAAGTCATTTGGCTTACGAGACTGTGTTCAAATACTGGAATAAAAAACAGAGCAGTGACAATTTATTGTGACAGTCAGAGTGCGATCTCCCTAGCGAAGAACCCAACTTTTCATGCCATGATCAAGCACATTGATGTTCAGTATCATTTTGTTAGAGATATGATCAGGGATGGCAGGATAAAGTTGGTTAAGGTAGAGGCTTCGATGAATGTTGTAGATTCATTAACAAAGGTTGTGAGTACAAGTTCAGATGGTGTTTGGAGTCTATGGGCCTCATGGCCCCTAGCAATTGAACTATAGTACAGTTACTCCCTTTGCTCTTGCAAGGTGTTTGAGAAGTGGGAGCTTGTTGGGAAAAGTGTCTCAACCTTGCATTTGTATAGGGTTCCTATTTTTAGTAAACTTTCATTTGAGCACGGATTTTCCCTATTCTTTCCCCAAAGGTTCAATTTGATTAGATAAGCATGTCGCTAAATTTTTGTTGCAAGATCATGTCTAGTTTTGAAGATATTAAAGTTTTTGTTCTTGGAAATTGTCGGAAAAATATCGCAAATGCAATTTCGGAGGATTTAGAGGCACCGAAACGGGCTCAAAATGTGGCTAAGAAAATGACATAGTAGTTTGGAAGATGGTAAAGCACATCGAGAGCTTTCCAACGCTTCAAATAGTTCGTCAATTGGGCACCCAGTTCGAAAGTTATGGCCTCCAAAAGTTGGGTCTCCCAAAATAGGAAATGTAAAACTATTTCGAACATGTAAATGAGTTGTAAAGGGAGTTACACGTGTTGGTGTGTGAGTTGACACATCATAGGGCATCTTTGATTGGAGATAAAATGGGCATCGCTTTATAAGTGGATTTTAGTTCATGGTTTTGTAATACCATTTAACGGTTTCTTGTATTGTATATTAGGTGCGTGAGATGGAGGGTATGTGTAAGAGTTTTATAGCTATACAGTTACCTCTATATCTCTGGTTGGTGATACTCCTAAAAGAAGCTTGCTCTACAAGTATATTGTAATTTGTTATTGATTTTTGAATAATATATTGGGCGGCTATTTGAGTGTGGGATTTTTCTCCCAAAAGGGTTTTTCCCACGTAAATTACTATGTTGTGCTATGCATGTTATTTTATGTTGTTTCTAATAAGTTTTTGTAACTGTTATAAAAATCTGAGAAAGTATTTACATTGCCCTCTCCTCAAGATTAGTATAGGTATAAGAAAGTTGTTCCGCTACTTAACTTCCTTACATGTCATCTAGACAACTATAGAATCCTTGTAAACCTTTTGCAAGATATCTTTTCAAATTAATATAAGGAACATAAGGGCCTATGCATGGATAACTACATTATGTTCATCTTGATATTTCGCAATCTCATTTATCTTCTCAATTGCATGCATAGAACCTTGCTTGTGTGGAGTGAAATGATAATTGAGTGAGATTGAATGGGTTATTACAAAGGAGATGAAGGCTCCTTAAATAAGGATATACAAAGATGATGTTTCTAAAAGAAATAATCGTTAACTGAGAACTGAAATAGAGATATACTAAACTATCTAACTGGCTAGATACATTAAGTGACTATATACATATGAAGATATATTAAGCGACCAAATACATTAAGTGACTTAAATGAGCATTTTGAGGTAAATAATACAATATTATTCTAATATCCTCCCTTAATGGCCAATTTATCAACTAACTACCTTACAAAAGACTGAACCTACAGGTCATTTGGTCATGAATGCATAGTAGGTTGCCCCCTTCTCTTCAAAACACTCTGCAACATGAGGCTAAAACCCTCCCTGGTGCTGCAGAAAATATGGATATGACCAAAAGTACCATAATCCTTCCAGCATAATATTGACTAACAAAGATATGCCCCTTTATCCAGAGACACCAAGATCAACTTCAATAAACTTCAAAATTCTAAAAAAAAATGATTTTGCCAAAAATTGTCAAAAGCAGCAACACCCACAAACACCAGTAAACTCTTGTACAATTGCAGGAACAATGCTTGCCCTTGAAACTCAAAGAACGACCCAAAACACTTTGCAAGAAACCACGATTTCATAAAACTTGTCAAAACATTTTGTCAAAGACAAAAAGCCACGATTTTGTGAAAAAATCGTCAAAAGCCTTCATTTTGAGAAAAATTCAAAAAACTGAAAAAACCCACAAATTTTTTTAAAAATTGTCAAAAACCAGCAACCCTATGACAAAGAAAATCAGCATTTTTTCGAAAAGATCAAACAAAACCTTTTTACAAAACATCACAATTTTGAGGAAAAAATCGAGCAAAACCCAAAAAAGAAATAGAAAGTCTATATGATATTTGTAGAAAAAAATTGAAAAAAAACCATAATGATTTTTTGTGGAAAAAACCAGCAAACCCTCCATCTATGATTTTTGGTGGAAAAAAAACTAGAAAACCCTTCCTCCATGAGAAAACGCAGAAACACTCAAACGCAGCGAATAAAACCTCCAAAAAATTGCAATTCTGAGACAAAAAACCCTCGCGCTTGGTAGAAAAACCTTCAAAATCTTTAGAGGTTTGCAATTTCAAAAACCCTCAATTTTGAAACCTTCGATTTTTCTTAAAAAATCGGGAAAATAAAACTTCTTGAATTTCTAGGATTCTACACAATTTTTCATAAAAAATTGTCAAAAACTTCTAGAATTTAATTCCACTTATGAAACCATGAAAAACTAACCTATGGGCTCTGATACTATGAGTTGATGATTGATTGAATGAGTAATTACAAAGGATACGAAGGCTCCTTAAATAAGGAAATGTAATGAACCTGAATCGCTCTGCTGAGAATTGATAGATTTTGCAACCACAGAAAATAACTTTGCAAGAAAGTATCCCTTTATTTATATAATCAATTTCAAATTGTGATTTTTAATCCACAGTCATAGTCATTTCCAGCATATTTATTATTAATAGATTCTGGAAAATGCATTCATTAATTATTCAGCAAATACAATAATGAAATGGAACCTAATATTTGCCAATATAGACGTCTAGTGTTGTGATGACAGCCAACCAACATCCACGTTCCTCACTGTAATACAGTTACAGGCACGCGGATGATCCCAAATTAGTCATGCAGCCTGCATTTACTCTTGAATTTGATGCTCCAGCACGCAAGAACAGAAGATCTCCACGTGCGGCCAGCAGAGAGCACTCCAACGTCACTATATTCTCTACCCAGAAATAGCAAATAAATCTCTGGTTCACTCCTCAACAAACTCCAATCAGATCGACCTCTTAATGCAGGTCTCAGTTCAATGACAAAATCAATTTCAGAATTAATTGCACTCTCAGTGTGCCAATTAATTATCAACAAACTCCTTAGATAATAATCTCCAGAATAAATCCAATTCTCTCCTTAGCCACAGAAATACAGTAGAGAGATCTTGCAATTGTTTACCTCAACACAATTGCAGCAGTGAAGAGCTCAGAAACCCTAGCCCAAGGCTCAAGAAGAAAAATTATAAAATATTCAATAGCAGATTTTCCTTTCACAAAGCATTGCTTTTATAATTAAAAAGTGTCTTCTCTCACACACTTTTCACTTAAAACACTTTTTATACTTAGGCACATATTGAATAATATAATTTATTAACTCATTTGGCCCCAAAAATGACCTTTTCACCAATATCATGAAATTATGACACGCAAGGTCCTTGTTTCTTGTGCCCAAGATTTAAAACTTTTCAGCCTGGTTCCAACGAGCTATAACACTAAGGTATCCAGCATATAATACCAACAAAAATGGCAACCTTAGCAAATTTAATTAAATAATAATAATAAACCACCCGTCTTGCAAAAACAACTGAAGAAGCATCCGAATCGAAATCTGTCTGCACATGAATGATCCTAATGATGAATGAACCTGACGAGGTGACTTACTAAAAATAGACACTCTCTCCAAGATTCTTGGAGCCCAAACCGGAAGCCAAAAATGAAAACCAAGAGCATCATTCAACTCCTCTAACTCATCGGAACTATCCATTGACTTACTATAAATAGTAAGTTCACACCAATGACCCTCTAAACACCTCGCCAGACCACGAGGATCACAATAATGACCTGGCACTATCAATTCAATGACCTGCTAAAAATGGGGACATTATAGGAAATACAAAGACGATATTTCTAAAAAAACAATTGGTAACTGAGATAAGATAACGATATAGATAAATTTATTAATGTTCAACAAATGACCACAAACGGATCAATGGGACTGAAGAGTACAACAAAGGGTCAGCCCACAGTAGGAACACCAAATAGTGACCAAAGAACAATAGAAAAAGAGAAAAATAGGACCTCGAAAGGGGAGGGGTGTGGAAGGAGCGACGAGTAAACCCCGAGCCACCCAAACAAAACTATGACACCGGGGTAACAAAGAAGAACCCCAAGACCGAAGGATAAGGATAAGTCGCAATAGTAGTGGGGCGATGTCGATGTCGTTGTCTCTGAAAGTTACCCACCCGGCTGGAAGGGTGGAACTCTGAGAACTAAAATAGAAATATGCTAAACTATCTAACTGACTAGATACATTAAGTGACTAGATACATCTGAAGATACATTATGTGACCAAATACATTAAGTGACATAAATGACCATTATGAGGTAAATAATACAATATTATTCTAATAGTTAGAAGGTACAGTCCTTAGTGGTATCTTCATTAAGGTAGCCTTACTAGATTTAGGTCACTGTCCCTTTTGATTTATGAAACCTATGACTTTGTTGGTTAGCTGAATGAAGGCACCCATCCACTTCCTACGCAACCACCCATCACACCAACACATTCAAAACAATTAATTTTTAAAGTTCACGTCATATTGTGTTGATTTAGTTTCATTTACTTTCATGACTAGATGTGCACACAAACATTGATGGTTATCAAAGCACATTCCTAAACTTTATATGGGTGTTTATCTGCACAATGAAGGTGCAAAACCTAGTATTGTCAAACTAGCATACAGACAATTAATGACAGACAAATAGGAGTGTACATTGGACATTGCTTGTGACAAGGCTTATGTCCATTTCTAGTGGTTAGTATGGCACCTCAGGGAAGCCTCCCTTAGCCTAGCAAAGTCTAAAGTAGGTCTTAACAACCTTAGTAAATTAGTCCATTCTTCACCTACCTGATCAAAATTTGAGGTCTTTTGCCTTGTTGACACCTCTAGCACTCACGAAAAGCCTATCTTTAGGGATTTGGGAACCAAGAAATTTGAACAGCAACATTATCTACATGCAGTTAGATTAAGTTATTACAGTCTTAAAATTTGTTTTAGGTTCATTGTGCAAGAGATGTATATGCCTTCACTAATCAATGGTTATTACTTAAATGAATAAAAGACAAATTTCAATTTTGTCGAGAAATTGGTTCCAAGATGTGATGGCCCTTGGCTGTTCCATTTCTAGCAAAAAATAATTGGCTCGAATACATTTTAAGATTTTTACGCAAGAAATCTATATACCTTCATTGACAAGTGGAAGAAGCTGGAGTCAAACAAAGCAACGTGAAATTTTAATAGAATCAAGGATGCTAATATTAGAATAATATTGTATTATTTATCTCATACTGGTCATTTAAGTCACTTAATGTATCTAGTCACTTAATGTATCTAGTCAGTTAGATAGTTTAGTATATTTTTATTTCAATTCTCAATTAACAGTTGTTGTTTCTTTAAACATTGTCTTTGTATTTCCTTATTAGAATAATATTGTATTATTTATCTCATAATGGTCATTTAAGTCACTTAATGTATCTGTTCACTTTGTGTCTTCAAATGCATCTGTTCACTTAATGTATCTATTAAATCGATCAGGTTTCCACAATCCATAAGAATTTTCAACTTGATTTCTGGTTTTGATTGTGTATAATTTTTAGCATCAACGTTTCGGATCACACTCCGTGATCCATCATCAGGGTAAGAGCAAAGAGCATGAAGGAATGTAAAAATTATACACAATCAAAACCAGAAATCAAGTTGAAAATTAATGTATCTAATCAGTTAGATAGTTTAGTACATTTTTATTTTAATTCTCAGTTAACAGTTGTTTCTTCTTTAAACATTGTCTTTGTATTTCCTTATTTAAGGAGCCTTCCTCTCCTTTGTAATTACTCATTCAATCAATCAATTATCCATTCATAGTATCATAACCCATGTCTGGAATCAAATTCCATAAGTTTTTAACATTTTTTTATGAAAAATTGTGTAGAATCCTAGAAATTTTTTAGAAATTTTTAGAAGTTTTTTTCCCCCCTTTTTAATAAAATAGAAGGTTTCAAAAATGAGAGTTTTTGAAATTGCAAATCTCTAAAGATTTCAAAGGTTTTCTTAGCGAATTTTGAAAGTTTTTCTACGAAGCGTGAGGGTTTTCTATCTCAAAACTACATTTTTTGGAGGTTTTGGTTGCCGCATTCGAGAGTTTCCAGGTTTGCTCATTGAGAATTTTGTATTTTTTCCCAAAAAAATCATGGATGGAAGGTTTGCTGATTATTTTCCACAAAAACCATGGATAGAGGGTCTGCTGATTTTTTGTGTTTCCACAAAAAATCATGAATGGAGGGTTTGCTGATTTTTTTCCACAAATAAAATCATGATGGGTTTTCTTATTTTTTTTCAAAATATCATGAAGGGTTTTATGATTTTTTTCCCACAAAAAAATTGATGGGTTTCCTAATTTCTTTCCACAAAAATCATGATGGATTTTCTTATTTTCTTCCACAAAAATATCATGCTGGGTTTTTTTTGTCTTTTCCAAAAAGATATGTCAACTTTCTATTTCTTTTTTTGGTTTTGTTTTGAAAGAAGGTTTTTGCTCGATTTTTTTCAAAAAATATGGTTTTCTTTGTCGTACGGTTGCTGGTGTTGACGTTATATAGCGTCAAGAGTTATCTTTCTCCTGAAGGCGAATCACTTGTCCAAGAAATGCGAAGGGTCTTGCATTTGGAAATTGAAAAGACGTGCATGGAGATGTGAAGAGACATCCATTCGAAATGAAGAGACTTGTGCTTGGAATGTAAAGAGTCTTCAGTTTCAAAGATGAAGAGTCAAATCTTCTATATATTTCTTTGTCTTGTGCATTGCTTGGGTGTTAGACACGCATTATATTGCTGGTTCTATGTGTAGTAGATGGATTGCTGGTTCAGTTTGAAGCATTGTACACAGATCTCTATTATTTTATCAATAAAGCATCATTTCTTGTGTGGTTGGGTTTTTACCCTCAAGTTGGAGGGTTTTCCCAAGATAAATATTAGTGTCTTTTTGTGTCATCTATTCTTGCATGTTTTGTGTTAAGAATCTTTTGTTTCTCTACTATTCTGGTTCAAAACATTAACAACTGGTGTTTTGATGATTTTAAAAAAAAAATGGGGTTTTTTTCCCTTTTTTCCTCAGAATGAAGGTTTTTGATGGCTTTCCATCTTTGACAAAATGTTTTGACGATTTTTTTAAAAATAGTGGTTTCATGCAAAGTGTTTTGGGTTGTACCACGATTTCAAGGGCGAACATTGTTCCTGAAAATGTACTGGAGTTTACTGGTGTTTGTGGGTGTTACCGCTTTTGACATTTTTTGGCAAAATCGTTGTTTTTCAGAGTTATGAATTTTTTTTTGAAGCTGGTCTCGATATCTAAGGATAGAGGGAGGGTTAGCTTTGTTACCAACATCATGTTGGAAGGATTATGGTAAAATTGGTCATATCCAGAAGTTCTGCAGCACTAGGGAGGGTCTCAGCAGAAGGCTCATGCCGCAGAGTGTTGTGGATTGATGGCCAAATGACTTGCAGATTCTATCAAGTCTTATGTAGGGTAATTAGTTAATAAATTGACCATTAAGAGAGTGTATTAGAATAATATTGTATTTTTTACCTCATAATGGTCATTGAAGTCACTTAATGTATCTAGTCAATTTATGTATCTAGTCACTTAATGTATCTAGTCAATCAAATAGTTTGGTATATTTCTATTTCAATTCTCAGCTAACGATTGTTTCTTTTAGAAACACCGTCTTTGTATTTCCTTAAATAAGGAACCTTCGTCTCCATTGTACTTACTCATTCCATCAAGCAATTATCATTTCAGATAAGACTCATGGATATGGGTACTTCTACCAATTTTTTTCCAATTCATGATGTGGTCATGGTGCTTTGGTTTTGTTGCTAAGAATGCTAACAATAGCAAATCTAAATTTACAAAATCTATCATGTCTCTCAATCATTGTGGCTTTTCCCTTTCAAGTTTAATATGTTTTCAAATTTCTCTTTGAAGGCAATTCATGGTATGAAAATGTATAAGGAGATGAGGTTTATTGGCAATGAAGGTTTGTAATATCCTAGATGGAATATTTTATATTATTTTACATATAATGATCAGCACAAAATCATTGATCATATAGCTCTGTTGGGGTTGAATGTTTATCTTTGAGTAGCTGGTTTCTGAAATAAATCTACCATTAAGTCATTGAAAATCTCTTTGGAATATCATGAGACAGTTGTTAGATCCATCATTAAACCTTCGACCTGTTCAGACCCTTAAACATTTGATGAGCTACAGAGTTTTCTAATATTTTATAATTTTCTGGAATACATCACTCTTTTTATTTCCAGCAAAATATATATAATTAATGATAGCAAATTTCCACAATCCATAAAGATTATTTGAGATTTCTTCTAGATAGATTGTGTTGGAATTTTTTTTTCAACGTTTCGGATCACAGAGTGTGATCCGAAAAGTTGATGAGAAAAAAAATCCAACACAATCGACCCAAAAGAAATCTCAAATAATATATATCATGTTAGGTAAGGATTCAGCAGGCATAACCCCACCTTGACATCATAAGGCAGCTACTAACCTCAATATGCTGCAATCGCCTTTAAAATCATCTATTGGCAGTAAATAAAAATAAACTACCCTTCTTTCAAAGTTTATCGATTCCTTCCAAAACTGTGACTAATCTTCATTTGGTCCGGCAAGCTATTATAGCTGCTATTAAAATATTGATGGCATGGATATATCATAAAATATGCCAATATCAAAATGCTAGGTCAACATTTGTCAAAGTTGTCCCCTAAACAGTAGCAGTGCCAATTAATCTAGTGCCTTCAAGACTTCAGCAGAATGAAACAGATACAAGAGTCATAGGATATGAAGCGGCTGGGGTCAAAAGGTAACAAACTGTATGCTGAACTGGCTGCAACTCCTCTTTGACCGAATACCCTTCTTCAATATTGTATGGCAGAAATTAACAAAACAGCAGCAAGAACAAATATGAATATGATTTAAGTACCAAACCTGCAATTCATATTTCTAAAGATAAGGTGGCCTCTACTATATTAATCAAATCTGCATAATGGTGATCTCCATGTGAAATCACTTCAAGGAATTGCAGGTATTCGTCCTCCAAATCCAAACCTAGAGGGTTTTGGTCCTTGGGTCAATTGAATTACAGTCCGAGGCTCCAACAAGGAGTACAATTCAAAAAATAAGATGATTGATCAATATACCTTCTTATCCTTGTTTGGCCTCTCTTAAAAAGAGTTTTCCTCCCAAAGGCATAACTCTTCAATTTCCTTCATGACCTTAGATTGATATTTGAGAAGAATTATGTCATGTCCCTTCCCTCCAGCCGACCTTAACACCACAATGTCATTGATTAAAAGTGTTTTTCAACACTAAAATATATATAATATTAATAAATTAATTAATTAATCAAATACAATTCAAATCTTGGCACCAGTTTGGCCCCATGGGCCCTAATTTAAGGAAGGTATATCTATAAACCATGGCAACCAAGAGACACATCTCCAGTAATGAAGATGTCCCCAAAAACGTCCTAATGCACAGAGTTCTTTTGGCCGCCGTCTACCAACCAGAAATTGATGTCTCCCAATAGAAAACTAAGGGAAAAATGCATTAAAAGGCAAAAAGGAAGGCAAATAAATAAAATATGCCTGCATAATGTTTCAAGCAGATATTTTGGATGATAGAAAAATCCACGCAAAGTTATAGTGATCAGATCTACTAATAGTGTAGGCTTTTTGAGAGGGGCATAAACAGTTGTATGACTGATTTCCAGTCATTCTAGTGGTCTAAAGAGAAATTCCATTTACTATTTATTTTTCTTGTTTTCAAAGTTCTGTCATGATATTTTCTGGAAATTAATAAAGTATATTAAATGAAAAATGGCGCCTCCAAGTACCCCCATCTCCTACTGACCATGTTATAAACATATTCTTTCATATTGTTGTATCTGATTTCATTTTCACAATTGCTCATATAAATTCTGCAATCCTGCATTCGAGGACAAAGCTCCTCGATTGCAGCATTTGAGGTTAGGAAGCAACCATTTCCTCTTGATTAGCCATTCATCTTAAGGATTGCAACGTTAAATTGAGTTCTTGTTCAGCATTCTCAGGTCAGCATTAGAGTATTGGTAGCGACCTATTGTTCCCATGGTTGTCATATGCTCATCGCTATCTTCTACTAATACGCCATCTTGGGAGGCTTCATCAATACCAGTCGCTGGGAGCACCATAATTATAGTGCATCCATCTAATAGTCTTATTAGGTGTATGAGCGTTGTGGTGACTATGGCCAGGTCATTCCTTCAACTATAACCATATCTGCAAACCCTAACTCAACCCTTAGAAGCAGTCTGAAGCAACCCCCAGCCTGAGTGCATTGGCGAAGCAATTATCTACTAGCTATAGCAACTAAGGTACCGTGCCAGTCCCTACCACATACATCACCATTCTGCCATGCAGCTAGCTGAGAGGGAGTATCAGATCCGATGTTCAAAAATTCAGTCACATCATTGCATCAGCTATGAAAGGACTTCCATCTTGGATACCACGTCACCAACTGTGAACTGCCAACCAAGGTTATTTTGTGGCAACTAGACTGCGCAACCTTCAACAACCAACCCAACATGCTGTCCTAAATCATGAGTCTCCTTTTTAGATCTGACATACCAGGGTCCTAATAATTGTGGAGGAATCCATTTCCAAACAATGATTAGATCAACAATTTGAACAGTCAGTTGATGTGTATGAATGTATGATGATTGAATACAACAGCACAGCATAACCATATTAATTTCAATTGCTCATCTGGATTTGTTCCAGTAGTGATACAATGGATAAATTTCAATAACTTGTGATTTATTTGTAATCTGTAATGTGCACATTTTTGGGTTCTCTAGCATTGCAATTGACACTGACCTTCTTGCTGAGTATCAGCCTTGTCAGAGCGATTATTTGATGTTACCTGTAGGCTCAGATGGTCTAAAGGACTCATATGTCCAATTCTCATTTTTCATCATCGGTGTCACTCCAATGCAATCAGATTTCCATTTCAATGGATGTGGGTAAAAGTACCAATTCTTTTTCCAATTCATCGTGTGGCTATGGTGCTTTGGTTCCATTGCTTTGGAGACTCTCATCAAAACTCGAAGACTCCCTATGAGTGGATCCAGTTTAATTCATTATAATCTCTTTCTTGACTTCAGAATTGTATGACTAATTGGACGAGTCACATAACCATGATTACTGTGTGGACATACTCTGTGGTAATCTCATGTAATGCAAAATTTCCATGGTCATGTGGAAAACCGGAATATAAAATTTTGAATCTAGAATTACTTGCGTTCAAACTTATCCCTGATGATGGAGTCTATCATCGAGAAAGGCAAAATATAAGACGATACTATAGCCACCAAATTAATGACAGAAGAATTTTACACAATTACACGATGCCAACAATCAATTAAGAACAAAATAGAAAATAGGTACTTAGTTAACCAAAAGTTAAAAACACCACTGCAGTAAAATTTATCTCACAAAAAAAAGGAATTGGGAATAAGTAGGTGAACACCTTGATGCAGAGATTTCCAGGACTGATAATGTGCTGGATTTTTCCTGGAACCAGCATTGATTTGAATTTGGTTGGCAAATCAGGCGCCCTATGCGGAATGTGTAGATCTCCCAGAGCTAAGACTAGCACCATCTCTACTCGGTTTGACTTCACCTCCACTGCTCATAATGACAAAAGTAATACGTTTCTGTTTTAGAAAGCCCAATAATGAACTTCTGAATCGGAGAGCCTAACAAATCAGCTTATATATTAAAAAACCTAATTGAGTTAAAATTAAGTATCAGACGACAGAAATACTGTTCCTGAGATTTAATTTTCAATGGAAGTTGCGAAATTCATATATAAAAATGTATTAAAAAATTATAGTAGCTTTGAAAAACTAGTATTGATGTTCGTGTGATGCGTTTCAAAAGCAAATTAAGAAAAGGAAGAGCAACGAAAAGAATTTAATACCTGGAAGAAAAGATCAAATTGCTGTGGCTTTCGAAACCGCCAAATCCTTCCTTGAATTTGCAAATGAATCTCTGAATAGTTCGCTGATTGCTTAAAGATGTCTTGCCCGCTGATCTGCTTTGAAGAGAGTTAATGGAGATTTGAACCCGCGACCCTTTGATGGGAGAACTAATCAGAACTCAAGAAATAATTAAAGGATGTCGTAAATAACAATTTAAAGTCATAAAACCTAGCTAACTAGTGTTTGATGTTTTGTAGAAAATATATATTTTATTATGTGAGATATATATATATATAATAATGAATAGACATGTTCTATGAAAGGACATGTCTCTCCTTGTCTCATCCTCAATACAAATGCAAGAGAGATCTCTTCATTTGGAAAACACAGAAAATATAGAGTGCTAACATTTGCAGTTGTCCTAAAACTTAACATGGCATTAGAGTCAGGCTGCAAATGTAAGAGAGTAGTTTGTTGATGGTGAATGTGTGATTGTTTCAAAAAATACAGTCTCAGTACGGGGACCATATCTCACAAATACACCGTTGGATTTCTCTGCATTTTGAATTTGTTGGTGATAAACAAATTGCGAAGAATCTTATCAAGCGATTGGAGAGAAAGTGTTGGGTTCAAAAGTTATGACCGGCTGTGTACGGGTCTATGTAAAATTCAGTGAGTGAAGTTGTGTTGCAGAATTTTGTCCACACCAAGTGCAAAGAACAAGGTCAAGTGAATTGTAGCAGATTTGTTAAGAAGCAAACATCAACAATTATATATTGGTAGCTATGTCATTCCTGAATGCGGTAATTCATTGAAGACATAATTTACGCACTGATGTTTGAATAAAGTGACTTGATTAAAGAAAAGAAGCGTTGTTTAGTAAGAGGTTGAGGACGATGAATTTGCAAAGTATACACAATGGTTTCCATAATGATTAGTTAGACCTTGTAGCGGCTTTCATTAAAGAGATATATTAATTTGTTATGCTCGTGGTCAAGCGTTAACAAAGAAGCATGTATTCAAAGAACGGCGTCGCTTTCTAGAAAGCAAGCATTAATTATAGAGTGTCACGTCTCTTAGAGCAATCAAGCCATTTCACAAGAAGACATGAGAATTGTTCAATGATATAAGAGTGGAAATTTTACATTGTGGGGGGTGGGGGAATAATAACCAATGTTACATTCTCATTTGAACTATCCTTAGTGGGGAGATGATTCGAGGGGGAGATGTCTCTCAAATAATCTAAGAAGGTGTTTTCTGATTTGATGTATATGGACCTTCATTGAAGCAACTTGTGTCAAGGATGTTGATGCGCAAATAAGTATTTATTATCCTTGAATATTACATTTATCTACTCATTGCATTCTCTCTCTCATCTGTATTTCTATACGTACTATAAGAGCTATTTGCCTTGATCTTTTCCGGGGATGATCTTGTAGGAAAAGAAGATTGATATCAGATTCAGAGGGAGTCTGACACTTTAGAGGTTTCTTTGGACGAGGAGTTCAAAAGATTGATATCGGATTCAAAGGGAGTCTGACAGTTTATCTTAAGCAACCTTGGATGAAAATATCAACAGATTGATATCTGCTCAATGAGTTCTTCTATGTGAGAGAAGTTTGAGGTGAAATCCCTTGTTTCCACCCTCTGCGATGAGGCATGATGGATGTCATGTGTGTGATTCCATATTTTTAATGGGCATGCCCCCTGTGCACATCATGAGGAAGTGACGACTTCAAAATGATTGTCACTTGTATTTGTAAAAGTTATTGGAAGGTGACGATCTTACAATAACTTGACCTTCTATTGTGATATACATCTTATGATGTCTGAAATAGATCATGATAGATGATATCTTGCATGGTGGATTAAGTTCCTTAAACAGACCATGGCCTTCTATTGTGATAGACATCTTATGATGTCTGAAACAGATCATGATAGATGATATATTGCATGGTGGATTAAGTTGCTTAAACAGACCATGGTCTTCTATTATGATGGACATCTTATGATTTCTGAGACAGATCATGATAGATTGTATCTTGCATGGTGGATAAAGTTACTTAAACACGCCATGAATGTTCCTATGGTAACTATCATTGAGGATACATGTGCACATTACCTATGGATATTTTTTGAGTACTTGGTGAATATCATGCGACTTGATATTCTGAGGCCATTACTCTGAGTACATGGTGAATATCATGTGACTTGATATTCTGTGGTAATTACTTCTGATATCATGAGGTGATATCTAATGGTGAATATCTTCTAATCAAAGATATTCTTAAACATGTCATTCTTGATATTATGTTGAGGTAATGTCATATCATGTGTTTATCCTCCCTAGCTAAGAGGGAGTGCTGGTGTTTTGTAGCTTCTGTCAGATAAATCCTATGAGACTATTGAAAATATTTATGTGAGATATAATATATATAGATATATATCTAAAATAGTATTAGGAGAAATTAATATAATAATGATTCAGAGATATTATATGTGTGTATGTGTGGTTACATAATCAATCATCATTATATTAATCACATAATAATGAATAGAATGGGACATGTCTCTCCTTACCTCATCCTTAATATAAATGCAAGAGAGATCACTGCATTTGGAAAAAAAAGAAAATATAGAGTGTCATTAGATTTGCAGCTATCCTGAAACTTAACAACTAGCAGTTGCGTACTTGTGGGCTTCGAGGGATAATAAGTTTTATATATTTAAAAGGGAGTGGGTAATATGGTAAAAATAATTAAATTGTTTGTTTTTATAAGTTGTTGAAGTTGAAGTGAAGCTTAAGAATGTGATTCAAGATCCAATAATTATTTTGAAATAAAGCGAAGTCTTTGGTCCTGGTCCCTGTCAAGTGTTGGATATTTTTAGTTTTCATCATGCTACATTTTCTTTGGATATAGGTCGCAGTGAAGGAAAAAGATATATATAGAACTTAATATACATTTTGATGACAGTGAATAATTATGGTGAGTATTAAGAATGGACACATCTTGAATATGTAATCGAATTATCAATAATTATATATAAGGTTGTTCATATGTTTGAAGACAACTTCAAAAATTACATAAATATAGGCAAAAAATGAGAAATCAAACTACATTCTTAAGCACTTCATTAGATATTAATAATCAATTACAATGTTACATTATACATATTACTCTATTTTAGTATTGGTTGCATAGGATAGTTGAGATGGTTTTGACTCCAGCTTCAGGATCTTGACAACGTCATTCTTCTTCAGCATATTGATGTTTCCACAAAGTCGGAGCCCATGTGTCGCGGCAAGTCCAATGTGCATGCTTTTGACTCCAGCTTTAGAACCTGCACAACACCCTTCTTCTTCACCAATTTTTTGTTGCAACAAATTTTTCGTATGTGCCTTCGATGAAGTCCAGTGTATGAAAAAAGAAGAAGATGAAAGTGGAACCATCTGGTTCCTTTTTCATGAAGGATGTATTTCATTACAGTGCAAGTGAAACATAGAAAACAAGTTACCCCATGTTCATATGAATTTTAGAAGCCCTATTTCTAGGCTTCCCAAATAAATTATTCCATTGCTCTAATTATTTCTAATTCCCCTCATTTTAACTCAATCACAGTTGAAAATATACAATCATGGCAATCAACATTACTTATGTGTTGATCCTTTACCCTGATGTTGATGGAGCATTCTTTGGGATTCCAATTATTTGACCACACTATTTGTCAGGGGATAATGTCACCACTCTCATTCTTTCCAATTCCATCCATGCTAACACACTCACTGGAATTAGTCTTTTCATGCATTGGAAACTACATAGTTACAAGTAAGACAATTGACAATAATGACAATAGTCCAATTCAGACAATCTTATCTTAAACTGGACAAACTACACAAGACTAAAATATATATAACTAACAATGAACAATTCTCATCCTTGTTTCCTCTTTATAGAAAACTTCTATGACCAATCATGTTGTGTAACAAAATCAGTTGTCATTAAAAAAAGGTGATGATTGCATATCATAAATAGAACGCAATATTGAAAAGTACAAGTGACCGAAACCACAATTAAAATGTGGAATCATGTCAATCAACATTAGTAATGTCCAAAATGGAGGTGTCCTTGCAAAAATCAAAATATATGCAACCGCTCGAGAGAGATACAATTAAAGATAAAGTATAGTCATGTAAAATCAATGTCAGTAATGTTAAATGAGATTCATCAAGTGAGGAATGAGAGAAATCACAAATGAGGAATAAATTCATTTTGGCTAGGGAGGAGTAGTATAATTTCATTTCCAAAATTGTGGAAGTACATTTCCATGCTTTCGGTCAGGTAGGTGGTTATTAAGGAGCATTATTTTGCAATTCCTTGAAAAAACTATGTCTCAAACAATGTGAACTCCACAAAGTCATATGGTTGGCAATTTGACTCCTTGAAGCATGTGAATCGAAAGTGCATGGGTTCCATTATCACCTAAATAGGAGAATGCAAGAAGTTCAACACTAGAGGTTACTAATAACACCACATTATGTAGTAAAGGAAGTCACATGACCGACAAGTTATTAAACTTTTGAACCAATTCGAGACTAATAAATAATGGTGCCTTCAAAACAAATATGAAGGTACAAAGAAAGGCTTAGAATTGCTATCATGATCTGATGGGGTTTCTTAACCACCACTTCCAAAATTACAAGAATATGTATAATGATAAATGAAGAGGGCTAAAATTGTTAAATCATCAAAGGGATAAACAAAGAATAATAACATTTTTGAATCACAATAATTCATTATGTATGATGTGCAAATCAAATATGATTTGTACGATTTGGAACTATCATAACTTAATAGTAATCTAATACTTGTAGAATGAGAACTCCATAAAATCGGGTGGTTGGTGATTTCTTGACTCCTTGAACCATGCGAAGTAAAGACTACATGGGTTCCAATATCACCCAAGTACGTAAATGCAAGTTCATCTTTTATTACATGTACCTCAGCAACATTTAACATTCTTATAGTTATAATTTCTTACATCTTACTTTCTCTTCCTATTTTACATTTAATAGTATAGTACATTTGATGAGAACTTTAATAATTGTACCATGAATATTGTAGGTGTATGTGAAGGTTGCAAATTGGGCTCCCCAAAATTGAGAAAGTGTAGTGGTAAGCGGATTGGAGAATTGGAAATAGATAACAAAGAATGTAGGGAGGAAAAAGTTGAATATCAGAATGAGGCATAGAAATTTATAAGACAAATATGAGTGATAAGGAGATTTTATCTGCTCCCCTTTTCACAAAGTGTGTATTTCATTACAGAACATGTGAAACCCAGAAAGGGAGCCACCATGGATTGTCTTCAATTTTAGAAGTTCTATTTGAGCAATTCTAAGTTAAACTATTCTACCATTCTAATTCTTTCCAATTCCTCTTATTCCACCTTAGAGTCTAGGTGACTTATGGAAGGTGATCACTCAATGATAAATATGATATGGTAAGGGAATTTTGTAGAATGATTGTAGCCAAAATGATGGCCAACCCCAGTTAAATATCCTCTAGAGCTCAAATTTTGTCTAGTGCTCACGATAGTTAGATGTTAGACTTTTTTCAATTCAATATGATTTATCAAAAGTACCTAATTCTTTTTCATGCTCATAATTAAGCCCAACAGTACAAAAGAATAATCTCCCTTAACCTAATAGAGCACTTTTAAGAACTAAAATATTATATTATTGTATCGTCTTAAAAAGCAAACACTTACTTGTGTGCACTTTTTGGGACCTTTTAGCCCTCCTTAGTGTGTTTCCTACATCTAGGACCTCCTAATGCATTCAATTATCCCCATAATTTGAATCAAGGTCCCCTTTCTTCCTCCAATATGGCACAAAACTCTAGGATGGCTTTCATTTCTATGCTCCATCTTTCATTTATCCCTCTAGTCACAAAATTCACTTCCCTCGTATATTTAAATGCATTTACAACTAATTTTCTCACTTATTTCATCACATTTCCCCTGACCCCCTCAATATTTCTTGGGATCTAGGACTTTTACTTTGATATTTGCATCTTTGTGTGTTGGAATTATTAGGTATTGAGAAGGGGGTGAATCAATTCAAATATGTAGCAAACAAACTCAGCCACTAATCTAAATAATTATTGAATTACTTTCCAAACCACAAAGCATATAATAGATGCAAACACATAAAAGAAAGTAATATCAAGCATCCACAAACTCATCACACATGACATAGATATTTTATCATGGAAACCTTTGGTTAGAGGGAGAAAACCATGGTGGGGATGACACCCACAAGCCCAATACTGCAATAAATGAGTTTGCCCTGTTAGGAGCTACAAATATCCTTTCTGAGGATTCACCCTGTCAAGAGTGACTAACTTACACTGCTAGGAGTACAATAAGATCAGTTATGATATACCTCACTAGAGGATTTCAAACCTCAATAAAGAAGTTACCATGTTAAAGGATTTACAAAAAGAACCTATTAGATTTCACCTAGTTAAGGGATTTTGTTTGTTGCAACTATTAGGGAACAACAAGATTAGTGATCTAAATGTAGCATTGATTGCTTGCCAGATCCAATGTGTTCTTTGTACTCTATAACTTCTCTCTTCTCTGTCTTTCATCTTTCTGATCACAACCTCAAATTGAAATCACAAAACCCTAATCGCATCACCCACAATAACAACTACAACTCTTACATTTCAATATGAGCAATTCCCAATATATACACAACTTGCACCGACATCAAACACACCAAAAAATGATCTTTAAATAGTTTCCCTCTAAAACACCACATGCCAAAGTGATAATCTTGATGAATAAAATGATTTATCATGACCGCGTTAGATCAAAATAATAACTGCAAGTTATATCTCCAAAGTAGTCAAACACGTTTGACTTCTCCAATGCAACACCTTGAATCCAAATTAAATGATTGCATCGATCACATAAATGTGAAAACATTGAATTCATAACCTCTATTCCATGTCATCATATCATTAGAAATCATCGCACATACTATATCGCTCACTGATCTGTTATTTACCAACTGTTACTCAAGAACTCTTGAGTTCTACTTGTCTTAATGTATGAGAGGACAAAAACTCTTTCACCGATCAACCAAATGAGTTATGGTTGGAACCACACTGCAATATAAACATGTTGATGGTGTATCTATGACTGATCCTCATAATTCCACTTCCACCATAATCACCACCAAATTTATTTTCTCACTATCTACCGATCTTCTGTACTTAGCCAATTTTTTTGCATTACCTTCTTACAGATTATGTCTTTACTTCACCTGTTGCATATCATGACTGTACTTACTTAGTTTCCATCAATGACAACCAAATAAGTGAATCCTTATGACTGCACCTCAAAATCCATCACAATACCAACAATCTCTCCCTTTAGAATTGATGGTAAACACATGCTAACTGCTTACAATCGTGTAATCACAATATAAATACTAGAAGATCAGAGAAAAAGAATGTATACCAACCTATGACTCCCTATCAGTATATACAATAGACTAATGCTCCCAATACTTACCAATACTTCCTATACATATACTCCCCCTTTGACAACAATGCCAAAGGTACACAAACTTAAATATGTACACTTAAAACAAAGCTTACTTACATCCTGTCGAAGATCGCCTTGAAGTTTATCTTTGTTGAATCCAAGGATGGTTTCCATGCCTTCTATAAGTATCCTGTATCAATGGTTTGCTCAATCAAACTATAAGAAAGCTCTTCCATTCTATCTAGAGTGCTCATGTCTGGTAAGGCAATTATGTCTTCTTCCTTCTTCACATTCAGTTGCATGACCTCTATTGTAGGGGATAAGGAGGGTTGAAGTTCCACTATGGTAAGCATTCTATTCTCTTACTCATTCTGAATCTTCTTAACCTTGTGTGATATTTGCTTTACCTGACTACTGTAAGTAGTGACTAAGCTTGTCATAGGATCAAGCTGACCAATTAGTTCTCCATATCCTTTTGAGCTTCTACTCTTCTTTGTTCTAAATATTGAACAAAATTAGAATACCTTGATACTTTGGTAAACAATTGACCTACCCCAGTCAATGTAGACTTAACTACCTTTATCAAATCTGTCAATTTGTTCTGATCTGCAATTATCTTCTCCATCATCTTACCTATCATCTTCTTCTCTAAGTTCTCCTCTGTAAGCTTTACAACAGTTGTATGCAAATATGGGCCTTGATCCATAATTACCTTGATAATAGTATCCATCTGATCAATATGAGATTCATCTTCATCATATTCTACCTCAGGTACTAACTCAACTATAATTTATCTAGCTTGCCTCAATACTCTTGTCTTCTTCTTATTGGATCTCAACTTGTCTCTTATAGCCTTTTTCTTCAATTATTCTAAAAAATTTATCAGTTCCTTAGGTTTCAATTTGGATATATCGACCGGTGTGGTCAGTGTTTGTTCTTCTTCAACTTCCTCTTCTATAATAGGCACCGGTTTATGTCTCTTCTTTACACTTGACTCTCCAAGACTTAATTTCCTTTTTGTCTTAAGTTCTTCTTCAATCTTTTTTCCGAGTATCCTCCTATTGACTATCTATTGATTTCTCCTTTTCCTCCTCATAAATCAATACCTTTGCATTCTCCATAGGAGATGGTGAGGATGAATCCTCTTTACCTGTAATGTCTACAATTTCAATCTCATCTCCACCTGTTTGTGATTGACCGGTATGTTGTACTTCAATGTTCCGCACTAGGTTAGGGAAATCAAGAACAACATCCCCAATTAATTGATCTATAGAAAAAGTGACATCTCCCTGCATAGGTTCATTGGATTGTGCATGAACTTTCTCTTCTTGTGCTGCTACCTCCTTGATCTTCAATAGATTCTTCCAAGTCTCAACAGTTTCAATATGGACATTATGTGTGTCATCAATTAGAAGTCTAGTTGCTCTTCTCTTTATTTTGAATTTATGCTTGTGAGCATCAATCGTTATCTTAGCATCTTCAACACATAGTTCAGGTTGCACTTGGATTAGTTCTCTTTCCATAATTTCTTTGTCCAACTGCAACGCTCCATCTAGCATCAATCAAATGATAGAGTTCATCAAGAATGCAAGAATGGATCTCTAAAGGTGTTCTGCAAAATTTGTAAAAATGATACAGAATTGCATCCTCTAACTTCTTCTTGTCTTCATCAATGCCCAAACTATATTGTCTACCAACTATAGCTAGTCTACCATTATCCACAATACCTTTTGCAATATCTTCAATAGAAGGGGCCTTCTTTGTCTCGCCCCTCTTTTTCAGTTCAGAGGCATCCTTGTCTTATTTTGTTCTTTCTACCTCATCCTCTTCAGTTTATTTTTGAACATCCTTCTCCTCTGTGGATTTTCTCTTCCTCTTGTAACTTTTCTTTGCAATAGGAGTGCTTTGACCTTTCTTCCTTATAGATTCCACTTTAGACTTAACTTCAATAGCTTCTAATTTTCTCTATTTTCTCTTCACCTTAGCTTTAGTTTCGGTTGCAGTAGTGCAAGATGTTCCTGCATCACTACTACCAAACTTCTTCTCTAGGTTAGATAATGTTGGCCCACTAATGGTCCCCGATTTAAAATTTTGAAATTAGTTTGTCTCCACAAACATGTTTCACTTTGGCATGCATGTTCCCTCCAAATCCATGTGCTAATATTGACAAGTGGAAGCATGAATTTTTGAACCCGTTTGAACATGGTTCAAATCAGTTCAAAGTCGCTCACCAATTCACAGGTTCAAGTTGGTTTGACAAGTTCAATGAGTTTTAATAGTTCAAGATTTCAATCAAGTTCAATGTGCTCAGCCATTTTGTTGAGATTGATGGTTTCAGAGGTACAAGTCTGATAGAAAATTCTAAATGCAGATTGTGAAGCTCCGTGCATGATCAGTGACTTCTCTTCCCCTCCAACATCAATCTCATGTGACACATTTCTCTACATTTAGTATTCCTGAAAGTGTCGAGAGTTATTTCCTCTATGTGATTTGAAAACCTCAATCTCTTTGAAATTTGGAGGACAACTCCAGAAGTTTCCACAATTCTATTACGATGTATCCAATCTCGGGCTGGAGATTTGGCTCTCATAGTTTCACTTGCAATTCAGAGTATTCACTTAAGATCAAATACAGATAAGGCACCCAAGTTGGATTTCTATGGTTTTCGCAGTCATATGAAGACTCATGTTGACTTGTTATGTATGTATGGAAAAACAAAAAGGATATATGCAAACCATTTGAATGAGTATCATGACCAAAAAAGGTAGGGCTCAAACAGTGTCTACAAGCTAATGTTTATGGTTTTCAATGCAACTCATAACCATGAAATCATTGTCTCAGAAAAAAAGTCTCGATGCGGGAGCCATATCTCCTAATGTAACCGTTGGATTTATCTCATTTTTGGATATGTTTTGTGAAAACTAATTGTCTAAATCCTCACTGGAGAGATTGGAAGGATCATTACGGGTCCAAAAGATATGCTTGACAGAGTACTGTTATCCTAATTTGTAGCATGCATCAAAAAAATCATAAACAGGAAAGATTGCATTTTTAGGAGAAGTCCTTTTAATAGTATCCTTCAGGTATTATTAACAATCATTTTTGTAATTACATTCATAACAAAGATGTCATTTTGTACAAAAAAAAATTGATCATGTTTCAGGAATTTCCAAGTTACAATTTGATCAATTACATTGTACATTCGAGCTGAATGAATTATACTAGTGTTGCTTCATCTTTCTTTACCAAATCAATAGTTCATTATAGGATAAAGCATAATTAAAAGTATGAAGTAGAGGTCCCATGCATTGCCTTATAGTGATTGTTGCTTGCATCGTATTCTTTGCTAGTTGCTTTAGGTCCTAGGTTCTCAAAGTCCACCATCATAAGCATTTAGGTCTTTTAGGGTTTCCCTGCATCATAAAAGAGGAAGTGTTAGATCCAATTGGATCTAAGCAATACAAGGGACAACAAAAAACATACAATCAATTCTCTTCAAAACTGCATATCAGTCTTC
>MU226129.1:127868-143982 GCA_018584345.1 Thuja plicata
AGTAATCTTGTATTTCTAATTCTTTGTAGTCCTTCTCATTCAGCTTGGTTGCCATAATCTTTCTTTCATCAAGAAGTTTTCTTAACTTGATTCTTGCCTCTTTATACTGCTCATAGTTTATCTGCATATGTAGCTACTCATTCTCAATAGTCATGTCTAGTTTGTACTTTTCCATTGCTCAAATCTTTTCTCTTAAATATTTAAGCTTTTCAAGAAGGAGACTTAGCTCTGATACCAATTGTTGGAATTATATTGGAATGATGCACTGAGAGGGGAGGGGTGAATCAGTACCTCTAAAAATTTTCTTGGTTAGCCCATTAACCCTTAGTCATCAATTTGTAAATTATCTTATCTAACTGTTCATCTTTCTTTATGTATATGCAATCATAACATAATTTATTTAATATGTAACCATACAAGAAACATTCATGAAAATAGATAACTTATGACACAAGATATGATATCGCAGAAAACTCCTGTTAGGAAGTAAAAACTGCGGTGGGGATTGTTACCCACAAGACTTCACTATCTGCAGATAAGAAGGGGCCAATTAAGTCTTACAATTGATCACTTCTGATGACCTACCTTTTTAGGAGTATTACAGTGGAGACCTGTTAAGATCTACTTCGTTTGAAGCTTTAGCAACACTGTTAAGTGTGCACTCTGTTAAGAGATTTGTAAAGAACGGTTAAGTCCACCTTCTACAAAAGGATTTTAGATGTGATGCATTTGTTAGAATGAAACTACATAAGTCTTTGATCTGATGATGTATGCAATCTCTAATTGCTAATAACAGATCCAATAAAGCTTCCTATGTATGAGTAATCATCTTTCCATAATTGAATAATACCTTTGTCTGCTCGTCGGTAGCCTCTGTGTGTTCTTGATAACTGGTGTGATATGTTTCTGAAATTTGCATGAATTCTTCCTTCTACTCCTTAGATGCTCTTTGTGGCTATCAACAATAATGAATTCATAATTCACAATTGATTGAACATCTATTTATACTAGATTTTAGCTCAATTCTTGATTCATGCTTTTGCAAGTTAACTCTAGATCCAATGTTTACAACTTGACCTTGATCTTTAGTTAGATATGTTTTAGATTCATTAGGATGCTTTAAAACATTTACATTATGCTTGCTTGACTCTCAAGTAATGATTTAAAACAAATTAAAACTCTATAAATAGAATTACAATGCTTTATCTGACGTGTAAAACTCAGATCCACTATTTGCGGGTTCTCTAACTGACTGTCGGTTCTGATGGTTAGTCTGCTTTTTCAGTCTGCCAATTTTATTTTCCATCAGTGTTCCTTTCTTGAACTGTTCATCGGGTATGCCTTTTCTGTGCTCTATCAATTTTGTTCTCAAAACTGTGTCGTCGGTGATGATCTTGTTGACTTTGTTGGTGTTAACACTTGTCAGTGTTCATCGGTCAATTTCATACTTAACACTTTCTCATGACTTTTTGATTTGTTGGGTATGCTTGCTGTCTACCTGTTATGCTTGCAGTCTGCCGGTTATGCTTGTACTGATGATCTCTGTCAATGTTTTTCACTAAGTGTGCTAATGGCAAAATAATGTCATCGGTTAGCTCAAATTGACTGGTAAACTCTATAACCTATCACCATGGATGAAAAGAAAATTTCCATTCCTTTAATATGGTCAATTTTCATTGCTCTTTCACCTTGTTTGGATTTGGTTAGTTCAATGACCAAATGAGTTTCCACCGTTCTCAATATACATTCTAGTCCATGTGCACGAAATCATGTAACCCTGTGAATCATTGTCTTTAAAATATTGTGTGGTTTGTCTAACCGTATGAACTAATCATGCACTTTGATTACCACATAGAGAATCCAATCAGACAGAATTCAGTGGGAATATCTATTGCATAAGGTAAACCCTTTGTTTGTAGATTTTTGTGTTCATCTTACAACACACCATTGATGTACATACTCTTGTCTGCTTTCTTGATTGCTTCATATCCTAGTTCTTCAATTCTATAGTGGATATAGGACCAAACATCTTTGATCAACATCACTCCCTAAGGAATAGTGGATAGGGTACCTGACATATCAATCTCAACCACTTTGATTGGATGCAGTTTGAATATAGGTTGAGGCTCCTAGGTGATGTTAACCAGAACTGGAGTATTAACGTTCTTTTACATTATGATCAATCGTAATAACACACAAATCTAACAACAAACTAAACTGATAATTTGTAATACACTGGTTAGGGATTTTACAAAAAACTTGATATGATATAGCTCTCAATCTCAATCTCAAAAGTAATTGTTGCACACTATAGCTCAAGATAGCTCTTGAATACTTGAATGAAAGTAAAGGTATGAAATGAAGTTACTTTCCTCTATTTAATGTTAGAGAAATAGACATTGCATACTTCAATGATAGGAATAATGTCATGTCATCAGTTGACATGTATCCACTGGTTGGTACTCAACCAATAGTAATAATCACTATCAAATAGATATTAACTATGAAATCTCTGTGCGATCTACACACAATCACAACAATAAAGTCATAGAAACTTACACCATAATGTGCATATAGATCTTTACCGCTTATTAATCTAGGGGGATCGGTAATGGATTTGTTTATAAGTGCTCCCCCTAAGAAAATAATATTCTCAGTTCACCGATGGAATCTCCACACTTCCTGAACTTGTGGAGTTCTCAGTCAACTCAGAATAATTTAGTTCACCTTTTTTCACCCATGTCTTCTTCATATCACTTCTAACTTCATCAACATTGGTAATATGGTTTCCTTTACTATCCTCTAACCGATCAGTAAATTGGTTCCTAAACTGACACTCTCTAGCCAGATGACCTATCTTATGACACATAAAACATGTCATGTCGGTTTACTTCCAAGGACCAACATTACCTCTTAGAGTTCTCATTCTACAATTCACAACTAGGTGTCCATAGTTGCCACATACTGAATATGTAGTATTGAATTATCTTTCCCTTCTAACAATATTCATCATTGTGATAGGTGACCTTTGTGTATACACCCTTGACCTGCAATCTCTAGCTTTGTGTCAATATCTGTTGCATGTAAAACAATATCCATCAAAGTTTCCATCATAAGATCTACTGCTAGACCTAGATCTACACTCATATGCAGTATGACCACACTTGTAACAATTATAGCAATAACCATTAAAAGAGTAAGGTTTATTCACCAATTTTCTCCTACACACATTTGCAGTATGACCAGGCTTTCTACAGTTATAACAAGTAGGTTTGTTAGGTTTCCTACCTGATTTGATTGGATCTACCTTTATGATCTTTCTATGTCTTCTTAGGTTTAGATTTAGAGGACTCACCAATTTTAAATGTTCCTTCTCCTACATATCCAAGATTAGTTGTATATGTGTGTCTTCTTTGGCTCTTTAGTTGTTCATCAAGCTTTCGTGAGCTTTCACTGTATTGCTTCAACTTTTCATTTTCTTCTTTATTAGTTTTCAATTCCTTCTTCAATGTCTCATTCACCTCTCTAAGCCTTTCATTCTCAGCTATTACTTGTAGATTCTCTGTAGTAGTATCCTTCATTTGACTCTGATATAGAGAAAATTCATGTCTTAGGTTAACAAGCTCTTGATCTTTTGCCTTTAGGGAATCATGAACAAAATTCTTTGCAGCTTCCGCAGTCTTCTTTGCATCTTCAACTTTTCCTTTTACTTCAAGGACTTCACACATCCTAACATACCGACTTTCAAGCTCTCTTTTCATATTAGCCACATTTTCTTTGATTATCTTATTCTTGCTCAACAGATCTACAATTGCCTCCTTACACTCTTTAGATGCACTAGCTTCAAACAATTGTTCTATGTCGTCTTGGATTTCACTCAATTTTTCAGTGAGTTCTCCCCTTTTGGCAAGTGACTTCTTCAACTTTTCACGTAGCTCAATGATCATCTTGTTTGCATTCTCAAGTTGCATCTCATACCTATAACCCTCCATGATAGTGGATTTTTCCCTAATTTGTTAGGCTTATCACAAAGAGGACCGATTCTCTGATACCAATTGTTGGAATTATTAGGTACTGAGAGGGGGGTGAATCAATTCAAATAGGTAGTAAAAAAATTCAACCACTAATTTAAATAACTGTTGAATTACTTTCCAAACCATAAAGCATATAACATATGCAAACACATAAAATAAAGTAATATCAAGCATCCAAAAACTCATCACACATGACACACATATTTTATCATGGAAACCCTTGGTTACAGGGAGGAAACCATGGTGGTGATGACACCTACAAGCCCAATACAACAGTAAATGAGTTTTCCCTATTCAAAGCTACAAATGCCCTTTCTGAGGGTTCACCCTATTAGGAGTAACTAGTACATTGTTAGGAGTACAATAAGATCAGTTATGATCTACCTTGCTAGAGGATTTCAAACCTCAATAAAGAAGTTTCCATGTTAAAGTATTTACAAAATGAACTTGTTAGAGTTCACTCGGTTAAGGGACTTTGCTTGCTGCAACTATTAGGGAACAAAAAGATTAGTGATCTGGATGTAGCACTGATTACTTGTCAAATCCAGTCTATTCTTTATACTTTTTAACTACTCTCTTATCTCTATCTTTTAGCTTTCTGATCGCAACCTCAAATTGAAATCACAAAAGCCTAATGACATCACCCACAAAAACAACTACAACTCTTACATTTCAATGTGAGCAGTTTCCAGTATACACAACTTGCACCGACATCATACACACCAAAAATGATCTTCAAATACTTTCCCTTCAAAGTACCACATGCCAAAGTGATAATATTGATGAATAAAATGATTTATCATGACTGCATTAGATCAAGATAAGAACTACAAGTTATATCTCCAAAGTAGTCAAACATGTTTTGACTTCTCCAATGCAACACCTTGAATCTAACTTAATGATTGCATCGATCACATAAATGTCAAAATATTGAATTCATAACCTCTATTCTACATCATCATATCATTAGATATCATCGCACTTACTATATCGCTCACCAATCTGTGATTTATCAACTGTTACTCAAGAAATATTGTTTTCTACCCATCTTAATGTCTGAGATAACAAAAACTATTTTACTACTCAGCCAAATGAGTTATGGTTGGAACCACACTACAATATAAACATGTTGATTTTGTATCTTTGACCACTCCTCATAATTCCACTTCTACCATGATTTCCACCAAAGTGATGTTCTCATTGTCTACCGATCTTCTGGACTTAGCCATTTTTTTGCATTACCTTCTTACTGATTGTGTCTTTACTTAACTTGTTGCATATCAAGCTTGCACTGACTTAGTTGTCATCAATGAAAACCAAATTAGTGACTCCTTATTACTGCACCTCAAAATCCATCACAATACCAACACTGGGTATAGGTCGACCTTAACCTGTACCCCGGGAGGTAAATTTTGATTGGCTCTCGGGCCCAATGCAAAGTACTGGCCTTTTCCCACCTAGTACAGTTGACCCTTTTGATTTTGATGCCCAAAATTGGTATAAAAGGGGGCCTTATCACTTCATTTGAGGAGGAGGTTATACATACACAATATCCATGAATTCAAGCATAAGAATTCAAGGTCATTTGGTGATTTCTATCAAGCATTCATTGAATACATCCATTCAATCAAGCATGCATTTCCTTCTATAGATCTAGCATCTTTGGAGACAAGGGAGTTTAGTCATCTAAGGAGGAGATCTAAATCTACACAATCAATATTTCTTCTTCAATTCCATATTGAGGAAAATTACATTGCATCCATACATGAGGTTTTGTCTTACATGATTTCCTTTTTTTGTGTTGAGCCAAAGCTATTACATTAACATATTTGATCACATATTAAGCTCAATTACATCTACATGGTATGATATATTTCATTGCTTAGATCTAATCTTTACTACATACTACTATTTCCTTTATTTCAATTCAAGGTTAATTCCTAAACTAGGGCTTGACCGAGGAAAGCCCCTCCCCACCAAAAAAATTCCCCTTTTTCTTGTGTGCAGGAGCAGATTTACAAGTTTTCAAGATCATATTTAGCTAATTTAGGGTTTTAGTTTTTGTCAAACCTTCGGATCTCATTTTTTTTAGAAATACAGGTACATTTACCTTGACCTGTACCCAAGTGGACATATACATTCAAGTCAACCTGTTCTTGGAGCCTTTAGATTTTCATAGTTTGCAGATCTCTGGTTCCAGATCCAGCTCAGTTTCAGTTTTTGATACAGTTTGATAGTTAATTTTCTGATATGAATGTACATCCTCTATTATCCCTCAAGGTGAGTATATCCTCCTCTTTATCATCTCATAACGCTTACTTTCATAGATCAGGTTGCATAGCATTTATGATTCCTTCTCTTAGGGAAAGGAGGAATAAAACCCAAGGCATATTGAGAAAATCATGAATTGACACTTCATTTTATGCTAATCTGGTTTACTTTGTGGTAAATTATTGGTCTTATTCCTATAAAGGTAATTGTGCCACATCACACATTTAGCAACATTACATTTTGGTGAACCTGACGCTTTCATGCTTTATATCTTTTGATTGGGTAGTTAGATCTTCTTTGTATGATCTTTCTTGGCATCTTATAGTTAGATCTTCTTTGTGCCTTGTTCTACTCTATATATTCACTTAATTGCGTGTGTGCAAGCATGGAACTCTCTAAAATGGTGTGGTGTGTAGTCATTTATGGCATTACCTTTCTTCTCACCTCTCTTTATCAAACTAAAGGTGAGTCTAAGGATCTACTTTCTTTAGTCTAGTGGCATTTGTTTATCACGTGACATTCTTTTCTTATAAGGAATTTTTGTTTTGATTTGGATTCTTTTTGGTACAAGAGGTGTATATTCTTGATTATCACCTCTTCTTTATGTGCAAAAATATGTTCGTAATAAACACTTTCCCTTACTATGTGATTCAAAAAAAATTGTCCTTCATCAAGAATCCCTCTTTCACCTGGAAACATGGGGCTAAATAGGTGCATTCTTGTTCTCTCAAAGATGTTATCTTTGTTCAAGCACTCCTCTTGAAGGTAGATGTTTTGTAGACAAGATCTCTTCCTTGCAAGGGTCTCTTCTCATATGCGATTTATCCTTTCACAATTATCTATTTTCTTATCCTATAAGAGTCAATGCTCTTAGCTAATATTGTGGCATATCTTTTTGTTTAAGGGTATCTCCTTGTTGATGGAAGTAGGTATCCTTGATTCTCTTCCTTATAATTGCTACTATGTAGCCATCATAAGGAGGGGCCCATACATACAACCTCCTTTG
Source organism: Thuja plicata (assembly GCA_018584345.1). Taxonomy (NCBI): domain Eukaryota; kingdom Viridiplantae; phylum Streptophyta; class Pinopsida; order Cupressales; family Cupressaceae; genus Thuja; species Thuja plicata. The sequence continues at coordinate 135,180 of MU226129.1, forward strand.
TACATCCTTTTATGCATTTTTATTTTTGCAACCAATCCGTAACGGGTGTAAGTGATCCTTATCCAACCCTAGGATGCACATTTACATATATATTTTTCTCTATGGATAATAAACCATGATCCATTCATAGAGAGAAAAAACATAAGCAAACCCCATGGTCATAGACTCATCAATCTGTGGGATGCACACACAACCAATTCTTCATGGATAACGAAGCTTGATCCAAACATGAGGAGCGCACATACACATGCAGTCAAATCTGCCAGAATGTGCAAGTTTGATGGGATTAACTAGCATGACACACAAACCTGCTAGACCATTCAATTCTATATTTTGTGTGGTTCACAATAAGACACACAAATCTTACTGGGTAAGATAGTCACACTCCTCTTCCTTTATCTCTCTTTTTGCTTCTATGCCAGTAGATTAGATCATGGAGTATGTATCATTATTGGTGCTTCTATTGTCCTTCCTATGTGATCATTTATTCTCTTGCAATAGCTTTCCAAACATGATATTAATGGATGATGCATTTCTAGTTGAGGTCACATTCACTAGTTGATTTTGAAGTTTTTTTTTTGTATTAACCCCTTAGTTGTGGATGCCTTTTTTTTTTTTTTTTATTCCTTGTTTCCTTGTTTTCTCTGTTTTCATGCCTTAGTGCATGGATGTGGAGTTACGATCCTTATTTTGGGGGCTTATGTCCTTAAACCTAGCGATGTCTTACCTCTTTGGAATTCTTTGCAATCATCTCATCTTCTCTCTCTTCTATCTCTCTTACTTTACCATGAGTATGAGCTTGCTTCATATTTCACTAAAGAGTGGGATAAATGTACCATCTTAAAAAGTAAACGCCTACTTTTGTGCACTTTTTGGGACCTTTTATCCCTCGTTAGTGTGTTTCCTACATCTAGGACCTCCTAATGCATTCAATTATCCCCATAATTTGAATCAAGGTCCTCTTTCTTCCTCCAATATAGCACAAAAATCTAGGATAGCTTTAATTTCTAGGCTTCATCTTCCATTTATCTCCCCAATCACAAAATTCACTTCCATCATAGATTTAAATGCATTTACAACTGATTTTCCTGCTTATTTCATCATATTTCCCCGACCCCCTCAATACTCCTTTAGATCTAGGACTTTTTCCCTGAGATTTGCACCTCTGGGTATAGGTCGACCTTGACCTATACCTAATACAAGTTGACCTTGAATTGTACCCCGGGAGGTGAATTTTGATTGGATCTCAGGCTTGATGCAAAATATTGGCCTTTTTCCATCCGATGCAGTCAACCCTTTTGATTTTGATGCCTGAAATCAGCATAAAAGGGGGCCTTCTCACTACATTTAAGGAGGAGGTTATACATACACAATATCCACGAATTAAAGTACAAGCATTCAAGGTCTTTTGGTGATTTCTAGCAAGCATTCATTGAAGACATCCATTCAATCAAGTATGCATTTCCTTCTATAGATCTAGCGTCTTTGGAGACAAGAGAGTTTAGCCATCTAAGGAGGAGATATCCATATACACACTCAAGATTTATTCATCAATAACATATTGGGGTGAATTACATTGCATCCATACATAAGGTTATTTGTTACATGATTTCCTTTTGGTTTTTGTGTTGAGTCAAGGCTATTGCATTAAAATATTTGATCATGTATTAAGCTCAATTTCATCTAGCTCATATGATATATTTCATTTCTTAGATCTAATCTTTACTACATGCTAGAATTTCCTTTATTTTAATTAAAGGTTAATTCTTAAACTGATGGTGATGGTGATGAAGACTGAGATAGAAGGTATACAAGATTGTAGAAAGGATTAGATCAGTTATTATTTTGTCATTGATGTCAAGCAATTGATTTTTGGTTCATATTGAGTTGCCATATCTTTTGGAGTATGATTTAATTGGGAAGTTAATACAGATCAGATAATGATAAGATCATATTGGTATAGTTTTTTTCTACTTGACATTTGACGTTATCAAGTCGGTAAAATAGATTTGTCAAGTCTGTAAAGGAAAAAATTAAGATATCAAGCAGGATGAATTTTTTTGGTAAAGGGAAGTGTCTCCCTACATCTAGGACCTCCTAATGCATTAAATTATCCCCATAATTTGAATCAAGGTCCTCTTTCTTCCTCCAATATAGCACAAAGATCTAGCATAGCTTTAATTTCTATGCTTCATCTTCCATTTATCTCCCCAATCACAAAATTCAATTCCATCATAGATTTAAATGCATTTACAACTAATTTTCCTGCTTATTTCATCATATTTCCCTGACTCCCTCAATACTCCTTTAGATCCAAGACTTTTTCCCTGAGATTTGCACCTCTAGGTATAGGTCAACCTTGACCTATACCTGATACAGGTTGACCTTGACTTGTACCCCGGGAGGTGAATTTTTATTGGCTCTCAGGCTCGATGCAAAATGTTGGCCTTTTTCCGTCCGGTGTGTTGGGACTGAAAAAAGCAGTAAGGGTTTTTGAAGTACCATGTTAAAATTTTGCATTTTGACCCCCTAAAGTGCTTTTTGAGCCTATTTGCCCTGATGAAATTCAGAGGTCTACCATGCATGTCAAGTGCTAATCACCTTTGTTTTGACATTTGAAGACATCTTAGTTCATCAATTTCAAGTTTTGAGTTATTTTGTGATGTCTTGTGTTAGGCACTTGTCAAAATCTGCGTTTATGCCCAAGTGTCAATCTGTTGTAACTGGCTTAGTTTTCCTTTGAATATCTTGCACCTAGAAATGTTTCATGACCTGCCACTTTGGAGATGTTGAGTATGTGTATCAGAGGACCTATGTTTTGAATCCCAAGTCATTTCGATATGTTTTGACTAGGTTTCAAATCCCTCAAAGTTGGTAGTTTACTATTGTCATGCATTGTGCAATTGATCAGAATCCTGAGTAGCCCTGTTTGACTGATTATAAATTTTGACCTAGTGACCTAATTGAAAAAAATCCTTTTGTACTCCATTGAAGAGGTCAAATACTTCTTAATCCTCCTTATTTAGGTCATGACAAGTCCATTTGGTCAGTTTGCTAAGCCTATTCCATTTGCAGTTTCTATCAATTTGCTCAACTGTCAAATGAAGAATTCTGAATGACCTACTGTGAGGTCTTACAATTTTACACCCAGATGAGTGAAATGGATAATTGAAAGATCCCCTATATTCTAGGCATGGCAATGTGCTATCCTAATGATTTTTAGGTCATGATGAATCCGTTTGTCCAATTTGCCAATCCGATTCCATTTGCAGTTTCTAACAATTTGATGCAGATCAGTTGCACAGCTTGGTCAGAGGCCCTGTTTGCAAAGTTATATCTTGAATGTTATGATTGGTCAGATCACACAAGTGGTTGCCCTGAATTATAGGCAAAATTTACTTTAATTTTTATAGGTTTCAGATTCTGAGGATTTTGTTTGCACACTTTCCAAGTTTCTTTCCATTTGCAGAAATCAGTATTCCTTATGTTTACTATTTTATGCATTTCCAAGTGGCTACTTTCGAGGGTCCGCCAAATGTGCCTGGATGATTGTCAAGAGGCGCTCTTCTGGGTCTGTATTCTCCATATCACATACTTACAGTATCCAGAGGCTCAAATTCTCAGGAGATCTTTTGACATGTTTTCAAAGCCGAAACCAAATGCAGTTCATTGCTCTTGGGCAGGGTAATTTGCATAATTGTTCTGAATAGGAAACTTGGGGCGATTAAAATCTTTTCACCTGTTGGGTTTCATCAGTTTCCAGTTTGCAGTATGGAAGAATGTCAACCATCATACATGTGTGCCCATTGCCATGTCTCGGTTACTTGATCTTGTTAGTTATTAAAGGCAGCCCCAAAGGCCAGTTTCCATAAATGAGATTGCTTTGCAGTAGTGACAAGAGTGATTATAAAGTTTGTCAGTCTGATGCTTTGCGGTTTGATTGCAATTTGTTTTATACTTAAGATGAGAAAGAAGAATTAAATACACATGATCTTAGTATTTCATTCCAATTTGATCCCTGGTGGAGCTGCTGCCAGACCATTTGTGACTCATCACAATGATCTTGATATGAGGTTATACATGCGCATTGCACCAGAGCTTCGCCTGAAAGAACTTAGTGTGGGGGGATTTGATCGAGTATATGAAATTAGAACATAATTTCAAAATGAGGGCATAGATTTGACTCATAACCCAGAATTTACTACTTGTGAATTCTATATGGCCTATGCAGATTACAATGATTTGATGGAACTCACCGAGCAAATGTTGCCAAGAATAGTTAAGAAGTTAACTGGTGGCTATACAATTAAATACCATGCTGATGGAAGCTTTGGAGTAGGGCATGCTAGAAGCAAATTTGTTAACAAAGCTTTAGAAACTTTCAAGCAATGAGACTGGCTGGTGTATAGCCAATTTCCACAACCTAGCCCGCGCCACCAATGCAAAACGTGGAAGCATAGACAAGACATTTGGACTGTTTGACAGGCTACCTCAAAGAGATGTCGTCTCATGAAAGACAAATATTGCAAGATGTACTCAAAATGAATTTGTTAATAAGGCTGTAGAAACTTTCAAGCAAAGGCAATCAGCAGGTGTAAAGCCGAATTCCACAACCTTTGTCAGCGTCCACCCTGCCTGTGCTAAGATGGAAGCTGTGGAATAAGGAACGTAACTGTTTGACATGCTACCTCAAAGATATGTCATCTCATGAAAGGATTTAGAAACCTTCAAGCTAATTCCATTGGCTGATGTAAAGCCAAACTCCACTACCTTCACCAGCGTCCACCCTGCCAATGCAATCTGTGGAAGCATAGACAAGCCGCATGAACTGTTTGACAGATGCCTCAATGAGATGCCATATCATGGCATGCGATGACTGCAATATATGTTCAAAATGTATTTGTTGAAGGGATGTAGAAACCTCAAGCAATACCAATTGGCAGATGTAAAGCCCAATTCAATAACCCCTGCCAACATACAGCCTGCGCAGTAATAACAGAGCAACCCATGCGTAGCAGAGAAGATGCAAGTATTTTAAATAAAGATGTTCATTTGCTGGGGAGCCAGTGGTAGAGTAGATACCCTGCATAGCCATGAAGGGCTTTGGAAACTTTCAAACAATGCAATCACCATGTGTAATGCCATTTGTCTACGCTGGACAGGAAGGCAAACACAATGGCAGCTACGCATGGAATGTGAAAACATTCAAAATATTGCAGTTTAAAAGCCTACCCAGACTTAGAGGAGGTAAGGCCATGCATCATCAAAAAGAGGCATTAAAAAGGAAAACTTTTGAATATAATGCAATTGGCAGAGAGTTCAAAAGGATGCATGAAGGCTAAGTAGGAGTGCCGCGCAGGAGGATAGGCATTTCAAATCCTCAGACAATTTCAATAAAGAGTATAATGAAGGAATGATGCATTTGCAATGGCAAGGAGGGGCTACACAAATACAGTGCCCTTCTAAATGGATGAAGGAAAAGATCTACGCAAGATAAGGAAAGCCCACGTAATATGCTGAAGGAGAATAGCTTAAAAGCTTGAAAAAGAGTAAAGTGGTTTATCCCACATTCAGTGGGTAAGTGATTTTCTTTATCTTTTTATACACCAACACTTAGTATGTAATATGAATTAAATAGAAAGGAAGTCCATGGTGGGCCTCTTGGCCGCCTGGAAGGCTCAGTACATACGGTGGGCCCCACCTTAATTTTGCTTGAAAATGCATAAAGATTTAAAAAACTCTCAAAAACATTATCCCAAAAGCACAAATGACAAGTGGTGCCCAGTTGGCGCCTAGTGGATAGTCAGCCAATCAGAGGATGCCACGTTGTGCCCAATAGGTGCCAAGTGGCACAAGTGTAGTGCAGTTCAAAAGCACCAATCAAAAATTGACACGTGGCACCAAGTGGACTTGCGAACCAATCAGAGGGTGACACTTGGCACATTCTGGTGAGATGTGCAGATTTCATATTATTTTTATTTTGAAATTCTTTCAACAAGTTGGTTAACCAGTGAGCATCTTCCAAAAGATCCAAGGGTTTTCTTATTGGCTTAATGGAAAGATGCACACTATCTACCTATTAAGCAAATAAGCCCTGTTGACAAGTGTCACATGCTGGTGCATTGTGAGGAAAAAATGAATTAATTGAAATAATCAATTAAATTGATCACAAAAAGCAAATGGTTAAAAGGTGAGCAACTTCAAAAAGATCTAAGGGTTTGCTTATTGGCTTAATGGGAAGATGCTCACCATCTAACCTATAAGCCAATAAGCCAGTGACCCACTTGTCACTTCAGACACATGGCACCCAGTGGATCTACAGGCCAATCAGAGGCTGCCACGTGTCACTTTTTGGAAAAAGGTTTTGAAATGGTATTAAAAATCTTTTGAATCCGTGTAATATAAAATGAGTTTGAAATATTATTCAATAGTCAAACTATTGAATTAATGCATAATGTCAAATATTTCAAAATATTCCAAAGTTTAAAACTGAATATGCAAGGGGGATGGACTTTGTTATGGAAGATTCAAAGAGCAAATCTCGTCCAAACTATGGACTATCATATATCATCGAAAAGGTCTCAGAATGAGAATTCTGACTTTGCAGACCATTTGAGTCCAAATCAAATTAGATTCTTGTAGTTTCTGTTTGAACAATTGCAGATATTTTCTGGGGATAGACAGGTGTCGGTGATGGAATTTTGTTTTTTCCTTTCTCCTATATCTAGTTTTTCTCCACTGTAATAGGGGATGGTGAAAATTATGCTGCTGGGCAGTATTTTGGCTTTTTGAGTTTTATTTCTTGGTGTTCATGGTCTTGCAATGTTCGGTTCCAGATGAATTTCAATAAAGAATGATGGAATCCTTATTCAAATATTTGTCTAATGTCTTTGTGTGCTTGGTGTTAATTCTTGTGTATTAATTTTTAAGGCATGTTAATACACCAGTTACAAGGTGGCTGTGGTTTTGTTTTTTGAGTTTTTTTAAGGAGAGATTAAATCTTGAATGCAATTTCTAAGAGTTTAGGATCAACACATAAATTTGATGTCCAGATATTGAAATGATAAGGATGGATTGTAAGGAATTTAATTCGGGTTCTTTGTGTTTGAAGTTGGGGTTTTCTGGGAATGCATATTTGTTTGACTTTGTTGCCCAATAGATAAGGCACTGGCCTTTGTTGGTTATGCAGTTTCATCATCAAATCCTTAATTCAAACCATTTTCCCTTTCCTATTCAAGAGCATAAATGTATACAAGTTGCATTGAATAGTGAAAATATGTTTGGTGATTCCTTATAGAAGTGAATATGATAGGTTAGCCTGCCTGAGCCTCTGGGTTTGAAGAGAAGAAGGGTGAATATCCTTGTTGTTACCTTGACCTTTTCCCTGGTTCTTAGCAGATCATACAGGTGGGATCCTGTATAAGACTGGTTGAGTTGAACTCCTATGTTTTATAAGTCTGAGAACTATCCACGGTCACATTTGCATAATGAGTTTTAGCTAGTAAGTCATTGTATATGCAGATTTTATCATGTTTTAGGTGCACCCGCCTGAGTGTGTGGAACTCGAAGAAGAAGGAGGATCAAATCCTCATCAATTAGTCTTTTCTTGCCCCTCAGTTTGCAGGAATGAGCTGACTCTTGTGAGCTAGACAAAAATCCCCAGGTCTTGTTTGAATTGTCTCTTTTAGAACCGAGGGATACAAGAAAAAGAGCTAACAAAATGGCGACTCTGCTGGGGACTGGAATAAAGGACAACAAGTTTAAGATGATTGTTTCCTTTCTCTACTGAATCATCCCAGAGTTTGGTTGTTTATATAGAGTCAGATTCAAAATTTTGTTATAAAATTCTCACTAAGTGTGAGTGGCGACTTTGAGTTTTATGTTTGATCAGTGCACGCTTAGAAAGAAAATATGAGGAATTTGCAATTCTAATAGACAGTCTTTGAATATCCTGATGAATTTTTGTGGTGGCTGGAAAGAAATCCAAGAATAATTAAAATATTTTCTTCTGGAAGGAGGTGGCGACTCTGTGAGAAAAGAACCTGATGGAGCTGTGAAAGATGCTCTAGATCTGCTTTATTTCCAATCAAGAGAAAAAGGAGCAGCCGCTGCAATTCTGGTCTAGGTAATTTTCATCTTTTCATGAAAGAAGGTTATACAAATGGTTGTTCTCCATCAAGTGTTTTCAGCACAAAGTATGAGAACTTTTGAGTTTGGTTGCATACTTCAGTAAGAAAAGGTTTCAGCATGTTTGATTTGAAGTATGGAAGTATGATGTTGTAAAAGTTAGTGGAGAGACTATAGATCTGCTGCAAGATAGAAATCTGACTTTCATTTTGGTGAATGAGTTCTTAAATATGTGAAGAATGGAATATTTCAATTCACCTATTAGGCAGCCCATCAGTAGTATCAATAGATCTATCTCTACTAGAAGGTACATTCCATTTTGTTTTGATGGTATACACGATTTTCCCAATGTTATTCCTAATGGCATTAGAGACAAATTGCCAATATTTTGTGGGAAACAACATGATTCAGCAAGTCAGCATATTGAGTTGTTTGTTGATTTGATGGATGATTTTGAGATTGCACATGAAGATGCTCATATGAAATTATTTGTTCAGACTTTAAGAGATGATGCTCGTGAGTGGTTTTCTTTTTTACCAGCATGTTTGATATCCTCTTGGAGTGAGTTGCATTCAACCTTCATGTTGCAATTTGGTGAAAGAGTAAGTGCACATGATGCATTTACTAAGTTGTTACAAATTAGGATTGAGAATGAAGAACTAGTTCCTAATTTTAA
>MU226129.1:146175-161690 GCA_018584345.1 Thuja plicata
TCAATCTGTTGTAACTGGCTTAGTTTGCCTTTGAATATCTTGCACCCAGAAATGTTTCATGACCTGCCACTTTGGAGATGTTGAGTATGTGTATCAGAGGACCTATGTTTTGAATCCCAAGTCATTTCTATATGTTTTGACTAGGTTTCAAATCCCTCAAAGTCTGTAGTTTACTGTTGTCATGCATTGTGCAATTGATCAGAATTCTGAGTAGCCCTGTTTGACTGATTATAACTTTTGACCTAGTGACCTAATTGAAAAAAATTATTTTGTACTCCATTGAAGAGGTCAAATACTTCTTAATCCTCCTTCTTTAGGTCATGACAAGTCTATTTGGTCAGTTTTCTAAGCCTATTCCATTTGCAGTTTCTATCAATTTGCTAAACTGTCAAATGCAGAATTCTGAATGACCTACTGTGAGGTCTTACAATTTTACACCCGGATGAGTGAAATGGATAATTGAAAGCTCCCTTGTATTCTAGGCATGGAAATGTGTTATCCTAATTATTTTTAGGTCATGATGAATCTGTTTGTCCAATTTGCCAATCCGATTCCATTTGCAATTTCTAACAATTTGATGCAGATCAGTTGCACAGCTTGGTCGGAGGCCCTGTTTGCGAAGTTATATCTTGAATGTTGTTATTGGTCAGATAAGGCAAGTGGTTGCCTTGTATTATAGGAAAAATTTACTTTAATTTTTCCAGGTCTCAGATTCTGAGGATTTTGTTTGCACACTTTCCAAGTTTCTTTCCATTTGCAGAAATCGGTATTCCTTGTTTCCTATTTTCTGCATTTCCAAGTGGCTACTTTTGAGGGTCCACCAAATGTGCCTGGATGATTGTCAAGAGGTTCCCTTCTTGATCTGTATTCTCCATATCACATACTTCTAGTATCCAGAGGCTTGAATTCTCAGGAGATCTTTTGACATGTTTTCAAAGCCGAAACCAAATGCAGTTCATTGCTCTTGGGCAGGGTAATTTGCGTAATTGTTCTGAATAGGAAACTTGGGCGATTAAAATCTTTTCACCTGTTGGGTTTCATCAGTTTCCGCTTTTCAGTATGGAAGAATGTCAACCATTAGACATGTGTGCCCATCGCCATGTCCCGATTACTTGATCTTGTCAATTTTTAAAGGCAGCCCCAAAGGCCAGTTGCCATAAATGAGATTGCTTTGCAGTAGTGACAAGAGTGATTATAAAGTTCGTCAGTCTGATGCTTTGCGGTTTGATTGCAATTTTTTTTATACTTAAGATGAGAAAGCATAATTAAATTCACATAAGCTTAGTATTTCATTCCAATTTGATCCCTGGTGGAGCTGCTGCCAAACTATTTGTGACTCATCACAATGATCTTGATATGAGGTTATACATGCGCATTGCGCCAGAGCTTCGCCTGAAAGAACTTAGTGTGGGGGGATTTGATCAAGTATATGAAATTGGAACATAATTTCAAAATGAGGGCATAGATTTGACTCATAACCCAGAGTTTACTACTTGTGAATTCTATATGGCCTATGCAGATTACAATGATTTGATGGAACTCACCGAGCAAATGTTGCCAGAAATAGTTAAGAAGTTAACTGGTGGCTATAAAATTAAATACCATGCTGATGGAAGCTTTGGAGAAGGGCATGCTCGAAGTAGATTTGTTAATAAAGCTTTAGAAACTTTCAAGCAATGAGACTGGCTGGTGTATAGCCAATTTCCACAACCCAGCCCGCGTCACCAATGCAAAACGTGGAAGCATAGACAAGCCATTTGGACTGTTTGACAGGCTACCTCAAAGAGATGTCGTCTCATGAAAGGAAATGATTGCAAGATGTACTCAAAGTGAATTTGTTATTAAGGCTGTAGAAACTTTCAAGAAAAGGCGATCAACAGGTGTAAAGCCGAATTCCACAACCTTTGTCAGCGTCCACCCTGCCTGTGCTAAGATGGAAGTTGTGGAATAAGGCACGTAACTGTTTGATAGGCTACCTCAAAGATATGTCATCTCATGAAAGGCTTTAGAAACCTTCAAGATAATGCCATTGGCTGATGTAAAGCCAAACTCCACTACCTTCACCAGCGTCCACCCTGCTAATGCAATCTGTGGAAGCATAGACAAGCCGCATGAACTGTTTGACAGACGCCTCAATGAGATTCCATCTCATGGCATGTGATGACTGCAGTATATGTTCAAAATGTATTTTTTGAAGGGCTGCAGAAACCTCAAGCAATACCAATTGGAAGATGTAAAGCCCAATTCAATAACCCCTGCCAATATATAGCCTGCGTAGTAATAACAGAGCAGCCCACGCGTAGCAGAGAAGATGGAAGTATTTTAAATAAATATGTTCATTTGCTGGGGAGCCAGTGGTAGAGTAGATACCCTACATAGCCATGAAGGGCTTTGGAAACTTTCAAACAATGCAATCACCATGTGTAATGCCATTTGTCTACGCTAGACAGGAAGGCAAACACAATGGCAGCTACACAGGGAATGTGAAAACATTCAAAATATTGCAGTTTAAAAGCTTACCCAGACTTAGAGGAGGTAAGGCCATGCATCATCACAAAGAGGCATTAAAAAGGAAAACTTTTGAATATAATGCAATTGGCAGAGAGTTCAAAATGCTGCATGAAGGCTAAGTAGGAGTGCCACGCAGGAGGATAGGCATGTCAAATCCTCAGACAATTTCAATAAAGAGTATAATGAAGGAATGATGCATTTGCAATGGCAAGGAGGGGCTACACAAATACAGTGCCCTAATAAATGGATGAAGGAAAAGATCTATGCAAGATAAGGAAAGCCCACGTAATATGCTGAAGGAGAAGAGCTTAAAAGCTTGAAAAAGAGTAAAGTGGTTTATCCCACATTCAGTGGGTAAGTGATTTTCTTTATCTTTTTATACACCAGCACTTAGTATGTAATATGAATTTAATTGAAAGGAAGTCCATGGTGGGCCTCTTGGCCACCTAGAAGGCTTAGTACATACGGTGGGACCCACCCTAATTTTTCTCAAAAATGCATAAAGATTTAAAAAAATCTCAAAAACATTATCCCAAAACCACAAATGACAAGTGGTGCCTAGTTGGCGCCCAGTGGATAGTTAGCCAATTAGAGGATGCCATGTGGCACCCAGTAGGCGCCAAGTGGTGCTAGTGCAGTGCAGTTCAAAAGCACCAATCAAAAATTGACCTGTGGCACCAAGTGGACTTGCGGACCAATCATAGGGTGACACTTGGCGCATCCTGGTGAGATGTGCAGATTTCATATTATTTTTATTTTGAAATTCTTTCAACAAGTTGGTTAACCAGTGAGCATCTTCCACAAAATACAAGGGTTTTCTTATTGGATTAATGGAAAGATGCACACTATCTATCCATTAAGAAAATAAGTCCTTGCGACAAGTGTCACATGCTGGTGCATTGTGAGGAAAAAATGAATTAATTGAAATAATCAATTAAATTCATCACAAAAAGCAAATGGTTAAAAGGTGAGAAACTTCAAAAATATCTAAGGGTTTTCTTATTGGCTTAATGGGAAGATGCTCACCATCTAACCTGTAAGCCAATAAGCCATTGGCCCACTTGTCACTTCAGACACATGGCACCCAGTGGATCTGCAGGCCAATCAGAGGTTGCCACGTGTCACTTTTTGGAAAAAGGTTTTGAAATGGTATTAAAAAGCTTTTGAATCCGTGTAATATAAAATGAGTTTGAAATATTAAAGTGAAATATTATTCAATAGTCAAACTATTGAATTAATGCATAATGTCAAATATTTCAAAATATTCCAAAGTTTAAAACTGAATATGCACGGGAGATGGAGTTTGTTATGGAAGATTCAGAGGGCAAATCTTGTCTAAACTATGGACTGTCATATATCGCCGGAAAGGTCTTGGAATGAGGATTCTGACTTTGTAGACCATTTGAGTCTAGATCAAATCAGATTCTTTTAGTTTCTGTTTGGACAATTGCAGATATTTTCTGGGGATAGACAGGTGTCGGTGATGGAATTTTGTTTTTTCCTTTCTCCTATATCTGGTTTTTTTTCCACTGTAATAGGGGATGGTGAAAATTATGCTGCTGGGCAGTATTTTGGCTTTTTGAGTTTTATTTCTTGGTGTTTATGGTCTTGCGATGTTCAGTTCTAGATGAATTTCAATAAAGAATGATGGAATCCCTGTTCCAATATCTGTCTGATGTCTTCGTGTGCTTGGTGTTAATTCTTGTGTATTAATCTGTAAGGCATGTTAATACACTAGTTACAAGGTGGCTGTGGTTTTTTTTTTTGAGTTTCTTTCAAGGAGAGATTAAATCTTGAATGCAATTTCTGAGAGTTTAGGATCAACACATAAATTTGATGTCCAGATATTGAAATGATAAGGATGGATTGTAAGGAATTTTATTCGGGTTCTTTGAGTTTGAATTTGGGGTTTTCTGGGAATGCATATTTGTTTGACTCTGTTGCCCAATAGATAAGGCACTGGTCCTTTGCTGGTTATGCAGTTTCATCATCAAATCCTTAATTCAAACCATATCCCTTTCCTATTCAAGAGCATAAATGTATACAAGTTGCATTGAATAATGCAAATATGTTTGGTGATTCCTTATAGAAGTGAATCTGATAGGTTAGCCTGCCTGAGCCTCTGGGTTCGAAGAGAAGAAGGGTGAATATCCTTGTTGTTACCTTGACCTTTTCCCTGGTTCTTAGCAGATCATATAGGTGGGATCCTGTATAAGACTGGTTGAGTTGAACTCCTATGTTTTATAAGTCTTAGAACTATCCACGGTCACATCTGCATAATGAGGTTTAGCTAGTAAGTCATTGTATATGCATATTTTATCATGTTTTAGGTGCACCCACCTGAGTGTGTGGAACTCGAAGCACAAGGAGGATCAAATCCTCATCAATTAGTCTTTTCTTGCCCCTCAGTTTGCAGGAATGAGCTGACTCTTGTGAGCTAGACAAAAATCCCTAGGTCTTGTTTGCATTGTCTCTTTTAGAACTGAGGGATACAAGAAAAAGAGCTAACACGGTGCAGTCAACCCTTTTGATTTTGATTCCTAAAATCAGCATAAAAGGGGGCCTTCTCACTTCATTTGAGGAGAAGGTTATACATACACAATATCCGTGAATTAAAGTACAAGCATTCAAGGTCTTTTGGTGATTTCTAGCAAGCATTCATTGAAGACATCCATTCAATCAAGTATGCATTTCCTTCTATAGATCTAGCATCTTTGGAGACAAGAGAGTTTAGCCATCTAAGGAGGAGATATCCATATACACACTCAAGATTTCTTCATCAATTCCATATTGGGGTGAATTACATTGCATCCATACATAAGGTTATTTGTTACATGATTTCCTTTTGGTTTTTGTGTTGAGTCAAGGCTATTGCATTAAAATATTTGATCATGTATTAAGCTCAATTTCATCTAACTAGTATGATATATTTCATTTCTTAGATCTAATCTTTACTACATGCTAGAATTTCCTTTATTTTAATTAAAGGTTAATTCTTAAACTGATGGTGATGGTGATGAAGACTGAGATAGGAGGTATACAAGATTGTAGAAAGGATTAGATTAGTTATTATTTTGTCATTGATGTCAAGCAATTGATTTTTGGTTCATATTGAGTTGCCATATCTTTTGGAGTATGATTTAATTGGGAAGTTAATACAGATTAGATAATGATAAGATCATATTGGTATAGTTTTTTTCTACTTGACATTTGATGTTATCAAGTCGGTAAAATAGATTTGTCAAGTCTGTAAAGGAAACAATTGGGATATCAAGCAGGATGAATTTTTCTGGTAAAGGGAAGTGTTTTTTTTATAAGAGACACCAATACATCGAGACAAAAAGATAGTGAGAGCAATCCAAGACACCGAGTACATGAAATTTGGTTACCGAGAATGGAAAAAGGACCTGAATGACATTTAATGAAGAGCCACAGTGATCTAGAAGATTCCAAGGATAAAGAAGAGTTAGTTACAGAGATCTACGATCAAGTAAATTCAAGGTGATGATCTATGGTAAAATTGGAAAAAGTGATGGTACCACTTCCAAGAAAAGTTCAAGTTCTGAGGTGATGCTAACACGGTTCATCGAGTATTAAATTCATTGAATCGGTTCATAAATTTGATCTGACTGTTGAGAGTAAATGAAGGAAAACCTAATTAAGGATATTAAGAGGCAAAACTGAGTCTATATAAAGGATGAAGTTGAATAATAGAGAAGTTGGTGAGTTGAAGTGTGGATGTGCTACCGAGTGAAGCAATGAGGAAGACAAATGTGAAATTTGAGTCTCGAGTAGAGACTGATGGAGTGTTGATGCCAGTAGTCAAAGAGCACAAAAGGGATCTGATTAAGCAAGAGGTAGTTGCAGTATTACAGATCAAATTCTATATTTTTACTTATTAAAATTTGTAGTAGGAAAATCTCTTAACCGAGTGGACTTAACAGTCTTATTGTAAATCCTTATGAAATGTGACATTTTAAAAGAATGTTCAAAGCCCTTTAACTAGGCTACTACTAACTAGGTGAAGATCCTAAGAGATCCGAGTCAAATCCCCTAACAGGGTCACATTTGACAATGTGCATTGTAATCTTTGACAAGATTGACTCTTAATCGAGCATACTTTAGAAGAGTATTTTTATTTGTGGGTGACAATTCCCACAGAGGTTTTTCCCAAATTGGCTTTCCTTGTTAAATACTGGTGTCATATGTGTTGAATTTTTATTGTGCATGACATGTGATGATTACTTAAGTTGTATATTGACATAGTGAAGTTATTGTTGATTTAGTTAATGTTGAAGTTTGTCTTACCGAGATGAATCAATGTTTAAGTTTTAAGGATTATTGAATCACCATTTTTTGATTCACCCCCTCTCATTAAACCAACAATTGGTATTAGAGCTAATTACTCTAAAGAGATAATTTTTAAAAATTTGAGTAAAAGATCCAAAGATGTATAAGTGGGAGGCACCAAATTTGAATAGGGATAACTTCTCTACATGGAAAAGAAAGATGAGGTTGCACTTATCTAGAATTGGAGAGTATGTAATATACTATCTTAACAATGAGTATTCACCACCACCACCATCTGGGCCTATGACACTTGAGAAAATAAGAGAAAGACAAGATCACACACAAGTTATGGTTGAGATATCCTCTTCTCTCACTGACCTGGAGTTCAACGACCTTAAAGGATGTGATACAAAAAAATAGATGTGGGATAATTTTTCATTGGTATATGGTGGAGATCAACATGTTCAAAAGGTAAAAGATGAAATTTTGAGAGGCAAATTTAACTCTATGAGAATGAAAGAAGGTGAAACTATTGCACAATAAAATACAAGATTGAAGGAAATTGTGCATGTTATTAGAGGTGTTGGAAGACATATTGAAGAAGAAGATGTAATAATTAAACTGTTGAGGACACCATTGCCCATATATGCCATCCGAGTATCAGCAATACAAGAACTAAGATCCATTCATCATATGCATGTTTCACTGGATGCTACAATTGGTAATTTGATTTCTTTTGAGCTAAATGACTTTGAAAATAGTTTACCTACCACTACTAGGATTGAGTCTGCGTTCAAGTCATCTTTGAAAATTGGAAGCTCTAGAGAGTCTAGATCTGGTGATGGTTATGCAAGTAGTGCGTGTGAAAGGTTTTGTAGTTGCAAAAGTGAGATAGAAGATCTATATGTCGAAGATGAAAGAAACCTAGAATATTTTGAAGCTCTACTAGCTACAAGACTATAGAGAGGAAAAGGCAAATACCAAGGTAAGCTACCTTTGAAATGTTTTAACTGTAACAAGATTAGTCACATTGCAGCTAGATGTCTATACAATGACAATGATGAGAAGAAAGACAACCGAGATAATAAAAAAAGAGAACAAATTTTAGGAGATTATGAGATTTCAAGAGCAAAGGTAAGAAGTCATACCACATTTCTAATGAAGGACTAACTGATGATAATACAGATGATGATGATCATGATGATGATGAAGTTGTTTATGTTGCTATCAAGGATGATTCTAATGAAGAAAGGTATGAAGAAGAAAAATCCCTAATCTCACATGTAAGCAACAATGACACCTGGATTATTGATAGTGGTTGTTCACACCATATGACTGGTGACACACATAAGTTTGTTACTATGGAAGGACATGATGGATGGTATGTTAGATTTGGTAATGATGCTCCATATCTTGTGAAAGGTAAAGGTTCTATAATTCTATTCGATAATACAAAATGTGATGATGTCTATTGGGTTGAAGGACTAAAGTATAATTTGTTGAGTGTGGCATAACTGAATAATACACGACACCGACTATAATTTCAGAATGGAAAGGTAAAAGTATTTGATCAGAATGGAAGTCTGATTGCCACTGGAGAACAATCTAAAGGTAACTTATTCTACCTTGATACTTCTACAAAGAGTTGTCTACCTTGATACAACTTAATTAAGGTGAGAAAAAATAATAGAGTTAGAGGTCTATTGAGACTAGAAAAACCTAAAAAATGTCACGTGCAAAGGATGTCAAGTTGGTAAGGTGACAAAGTCAAGTTTTACAAGAAAGTCTTACACTACTCAAGGAATTTTGGAATTAGTGCACACTGACCTATGTGGACCGATGAGAACACAAAGTTATGTAGTGATAGATATTTCATTTTAATTGTTGATGATTATTCAAGAATGATGCCTACCATGTTTTTGAAAGAAAAATCAGATGTTTTTCAAATGTTTAAGTAGTATAAGGTTAGAGTTGAAAATGAGATTGGAAGACAATTGAAGTGTTTGAGATCTGATAGAGGAGGTGAGTTTACATCTAATGAGTTTACACTTTTATGCAATGAAAATGGAATAAAGAGACAAATGTCTGCACCGAGGACACCACAACAAAATGGTATAGCAAAAAGAAGAAATAGATCCATTGTTAATTGTGCAAGAACATTGATGATTGAGAAGGGTATTTTTCAAACATTTTGGAGAGAGGTAGTCAGCACTACAACTTATACACTAAATTGAGTACAACTAAAGGAAGGTACAAACAAGAATCCATATGAGATCTGGTATGATCATAAACCGAATGT
Source organism: Thuja plicata (assembly GCA_018584345.1). NCBI lineage: Eukaryota > Viridiplantae > Streptophyta > Pinopsida > Cupressales > Cupressaceae > Thuja > Thuja plicata. The sequence goes on from MU226129.1 coordinate 155,276, forward strand.
AAGTTATTTCAAAGTATTTGGAAGTAGATGATACATTCTGAAATATGCTAGAGATGGAAAGTTTGATTATAAAGGAGATGAAGGAATATTCTTAGGATATTATACAAAGATCAAAGTGTACGAGTGTTTGAACAAGTCTACTAACAAAATTGTAGAAAGTGAAAATATAAGGGTTGATGAATTTGCAAAGAAGAATGATGAAAACATCAAGAAGGAACCTGAGGACTACCAAAGATTTGTATATGTTCAACCTGAGATTCCTGCTACCTTACCTAAAGCACAAACTGAGGAGGAAGTTGAACCAATAGAACCACCACCAAATGATGAAAATGAAGAACTTCCACCACCTATCGATCATGTTCTAGCCAAATATGTGAGAAGACACCACTCATCGAGCAAGATAATTGGAGATAAGAACGCTGGAGTTATGACAAGAAGTAAGGTAAGAGATAATACATGTTTAATTTATGAATTTGAGCCAAGAAGAGTAAAAGATGCATTGGAGAATGAAGATTGGATTAAAGCTATGAAAGAAGAGATAGATAAGATTAAAAAGAACAACACATGGACTTTGGTACCGAGACCTAAGGATAAAAATGTTATTGGTACAAAGTGGATTTGTAGAAACAAACTAAATGAACATGGAGATGTAATCAGAAACAAAGCAAAACTGCTTTGCAAAGGGTATGCACAAGAAGAAGGTATTGATTATGGTGAGACTTTTGCACCTGTTGCTAGATTAGGAGTTAAAAATCCACTATCATGTGTAGCTTACAAAGGATTTAAATTTTATCAAATGGATGTCAAGTCTGCATTTCTTAATGGTAGTCTTGAAGAAGAAGTCTGTATTGAACAACCTGAAGGATTTGTTGAGAATACTAACAAGGACATGGTATGTAAACTGCACAAGGCACTGTATGGTTTGAAACAAGCACCCTAAGCATGGTATGAAAGGTTACACTCATATTTAATCAAGATTAGATTTCAAAGAACAAGTGACAATTGTAATGCTTATCTGAAATGTGACAACGATATTAAGATTTTGATTGCTGAAATATTTGTTGATGATATTATTTTTAGAGGAAAAAACACATTATGTTGATCTTTTGCTGAGGAGATGAGAAACAAGTTTGAGATGTCCATGATAGCAGAGATAAAATTATTTCTTGGACTACAGATTCAACAAGTCAAGGATGGGATCTACATCACACAATCAAAGTACATCAAGGAGATCCTAAAGACATTTGGTATGGAAGACTCAAGACCGGTTGGAAAACCGATGGTTACTGGCTGCAAATTATCCAAAGAAGATGAGTTAGAGGAAGTGAATGAGACACTCTACCAATAAATGATTGGTAAGTTACAATATGTTGTACATAGAAGACCTGATATTACTCATGCAATAGGCATTCTTGCAATATTTTTTGTCGATCCAAAGGAATCGCACATGTCTGCAGTCAAAAGAATATGTAGATATCTGAAAGGTACTGAATACTTCACTCTACTATACAAGAAAGGAGGATATTTTGACTTGAAGGTTTACACTGATGGTGATTGGGGTGGAAACATCGATGATAGGAAAAGTACAAGTGGAGGAGATTTCTTTTTAGGAGAAAGATTAGTGACATGACTGAGTAAGAAAGAGAGTTGTATATCACAATCTACTATCGAGGCAAAATATGTTGCTGCAACTATGAATTGTGCAAACAGTGTATGGATCAAATTGATGACATTAAGTTTTACCATTAGTATACTTAAGTGAAAAACATGATAAAGGTCATCAGTATAGGCATAACTGATGGACAAGACACAACATAACTGATGGACAACACACAACATAACCGATGAGATGACAATGCTTGACATAAAAATGCTAAGTATAGAATTTCCCGACGAACACTGACAAGTGTTGAATCAACGACAAAGCATAAAGGACATCACCGATGGTATAGTTTTGTGAACATCACCGATAGAATAGAAAAGGAAAGGAACCCAATGAACTGTTCAAAATAGGGACACCAATGGAGCAGAAGACCGACATTTTGATAGAGCAGCCCGACCATCAAAACTGACAGTCAGTTACAGAACCCGCAAAAAGGGGATCTGACTTTCCATGTAAGATAAAACATTGTAATTCTATTTATAGGATTTTAATTTTTTTTAAAACATTACTTGAGGGTCAAGCAAGAATATTGTAAATGTTTTAAATCATCCTAATGGATCTAAAACATAACTAACTAAAGATCAAGGTCAAGTTGTAAACCTTGGATCTAGAGTTAATATGAAAAGCGTGAATCAAGAATGGACCTAGAAACTAGTATATATAGATGTTCAATCATTTGTAATAGGTAATGAGTTGATAAATGACTGTAGCCATGGAAATAATCTAAACAGAAGAAGTGAATTCATGCAAAGTTTAGAAACATATCATATCAGTTATCAAGAACACAGACAAGGCTACCAACGAGCAGAGACAAGGTACTATTCAAATCACTCAAGGTGATTACATATACATTGTAAACTTTACAGGATATGTTACAGCAATTAGAGATTTCATATACTATTAGATCAACATTTATATTGTAGTTGCATTCTAACAAGTGCATCACATCAGAAATCCTTTTGTAGAAGGTGGAGTTAACATTTCTTTGATAAATCTCTTAACAAAGTGCAAACCTAACGGTGTTGCTAAAGCTTCAAACAAAGTAGATCCTAACAGGTCTCCACTCTAATACTCCTAATAGGGTAGATCATAAGAAGTGATCAAATTGTAATCCTTAACTGACTCCCTTCTTATCTACAGATAGTGAAGTTTTGTGGGTAGACATCCCCACCGTAGTTTTTACTTCCAAATAGGAGTTTTCTGCGATATCATATCATGTGTTATGTGTTATGTATTTTCATGAATGTTTCTTGAATGTTTACACATGTAAAGAACTTATATTATGATTTCACATACAAAAAGAAAGATGAACAGATAGATAGGTGAATATACAAATCTGATGACACAAAGGTTAATAGGCCAATCACATAAAAAGTTTTAGAGGTACTGATTCACCCCTCCCCTCTCAGTACATCATTCCAATAATTCCAACAATTGGTATCAGAGCTAAGTCTCTTTCTTGAAAAGCTTAAAGACTTAAGAGAAAAGATCAATACAATGGAAAAGTACAGACTGGACAGACTATTGAGAATGAGCAGTTACAAATTCTAATTTACTATGAGAAGTAAAAAGAGGCGAGAGTAAGCATGAGAAAGTTGCTTGATGAAAGAAAGATTATGGAAACTAGGCTTAATGAGAAAGATTATCAAGAAGAGGAGATCCCAGATTACTTCAACTCAGCTAAATCTGCTACAAGCAAAGCATCAGACACATCAGTAGAAGAGATCACAAGTCTACAAGAAGTAAATCTACATCTGACAGAGCAAATCAAGATGCTGCAAATCGGTCAAGAGACTCAGATGGTAAAAATGATTGATGTCATGAATGATTCAAGAAAAGATGAATCAGAGAACATTGGCTATTGATGATAGGAGGAAAATCACTGAGAAGCTACAAGAAAAAGAATCAGAGATTCAAAGACTTACTGATCATCACCATGAGATTACTATTCAGATTATTCTTATGAGTCAAGAAGCAAACAGATTAAACATTGAAATCATTGAAAGAATACAGATCATCGGTGAGCTAAGAGAAGAGAATGAGAAGCTAAAGCATGAAGTCAGAATTTAGAATTAGCACAACAAATTAATCAAGAAAGCTGAAGATAGCAATAAAAGGATGGATGATTTTCTTGACAGACAAAGAAGAGTCAAAAACTACATAGGTGGGTACACCGACAATGGAGAATCATCTAATCAATCAAATCAAAGGAATGTTTATGCAACTCGAAGAACCAAGAAGCTGTCATGTAATCACTATGGAAAACCAGGCCACACCTCAAACATTTGCAGAAACAAAATGAAAGGTATTCCTCAATCACAATCTACTTTCATTGGTAATTGTTATAAATGTCACAAGAAAGGACACAAGGCATTTGAATGCAGATCCAAGGTGACAAATCCAAAGAAGGAAACCTACATGGACAAATACTGTCCTACTTGCAAAATGAATGGACATACACATCAAGAGTGTTGGAAAAAGAACAAGAAAGCATGGACACCAAAAGAACCCGATAATGGCCACAAACCGACAAGAGTCTGTAACTCATATGTTTGGGACTATAAAAAATGGGTAAATTGCACATCATGTGGAAGGTATGGTCATATATCTACCAACTGTATGAGAAAATAGACTAGAAGACCAAGAGGATGGTTCAATCTAGGTATGGCATGTTTACATTGTCATAAGGTTGGACATGTGATAAAAGATTGCAAAGACTGACTGACAGAAACAAGCACTTATCCTAATGGAAACACCATTAATGGCATCAAGAAGATGAGAAACAAGATGTGGGTAAAAGCCACAATCACTGAAGGTGCTGGAACAAGCAATACAAATGATGACGCCCCATCCAAAGGATCTGGTGGCATCACTATCTCCAACTAAATTGCACAAGTAAGTATGGAACTGCATTATAACAAGTTATATTATGCATCAGTTCCATTACACATTGATAATATTGGAAAAATTAGCATTATTGAAGATGCACTATATTGTTACTTGTAATATTGTTGAAAAACAATTCCATCGGTTAATGGGTACAAATAAGCATCGATGAACACACACAGTAAAGTTGACACTACTTACCAAAATGTATCGAGCATTACACAAAAGCCAAGTCACTTAGTGTAACCGACAGACATCGGTGATCTTTGAGCCAACAAAAGTTGTCGTCCCCATTTTACCAACAATAATCGATGAAACAACCAAAGCTGCTAGCTACTCTGAAACTTTGCGCTTACAACGACGATTTTATTTACGCCTCAACCGACGAACTCAGTCTTTGTATACTGATGAGTTGTTGGGTATTAATGACAACTTAGGGCACAAAACTTATTAAAGTGCGATGGAAGAACTCATTTCACACCCAAAATTTTTGAGCAAGAAAGTAGAGCTAAGCAAAGTGATTGAAGTGCAGATTGAAGTGCAACCTCAACAAGATTCAAACACTACTCAACAGATTCACGAGCGATCACAGAGATTTAGTAAGTACCTACAATTACTGACCACATTATTTATTTATGGAAAGCCCTTAATTTCAAAATACGATGGCATCTACTTAAAGAACAACAAAAATGAAAGAGGATAAGAAGAAAATGATTAATCTTATTAGCAACAGTACTTGTGTTGAACCTAAATACAAGTTACACCCAGAAATTGCATTGCAACCCGATGATTATGGAGCATTCTCTAGAATCCCACCTAGGGTTTTGCTGGTAGAGGATGTAAGGTCCTATATTCATTGCAAGATCTCAGAATTAAGAGATCTAGACCTGAACAATTCCTATAAGGCACTATGTGATGAAACTGGAAACTTGAAAGAAGAGCACAAGCATCTGGAAGTGAAAGGTCTGACAAATGCATTACACTTTCCTAGGGTTTTTAACATAGAATGGATACGGATAGTTCTTAGAAAAATGCATAACCAGACATTGTGGCTTAATGAGACTAAACAAATAACAAAAGATGTTATTCATGCGGTTACTGGATATCCCACAACCAACAAGCCAAAAGGTCACAAGCACCCATCCTTGAAGGAGGTAGAAAAGTTGATAGGTGCAAAATCAGACAAAAGAGGTCTCAAGGTTAACACCATCACCGACGAGGAACTTAAGTTTGGTGCATGTGTGATAGGATATAAGATCTTTCAGGCCAGCAGAATGAACAACATAGCAAGCACTGCTATGAGCACAACCTACAAGATCATCAAAGAAGGAAAGAAGATGGTGTTGGAATTATGATATATTTGTCATCAGTGAAAACACTTAGTGAAAACACTTATTCGATTCTGAATGCTTACCGAGCTCATCACTCAGTCCACAGCCTATACCGAGCATTCACCGGTTAAACAGTTCATACCGAGCAGAACAGTGGTCACCAAGCATATGAACAGTTCAGCGGTTACCGAGAAGAGAAACATGTACCGAGCAGACGGTAGTCATCGAGCTTCACCATAACTACCGAGCCATCATTTGAAGCCAACCGAGAAGTCAGTTATCACCGAGTCACCAGTGGTTACCGAGTGACACTATATCTACCGAGTCACCACAGCTACCGAGTTCCAAGATACACTTCGAGACTAGTATGGACTGAGCTTCTACTCTTACCGAGAGCATGACGATGTTGAGTATTATAGTGGATGCCGAGTATCAGAAGATCACCGAGCCAGCTTGAGGAACCCGAGCTTCTACCAACTCAGTAATATTTTGTTTACTTATGTAAGGCCGACTTAAGAATAAGATTATGTTATTA
>MU226129.1:169980-198517 GCA_018584345.1 Thuja plicata
GAGAGCATACAAATTTCTCAAGGGGAAGCTAATTGAGCTAGATCAAGACAACATTAAAAAGTGGTGCAAGATACTTAACAAGCCCACTAAGGAAGCTAGCCCAGAGAAAGAACACATCATCATCAAAGATGTACAGGATGACTCATTAGTAGAATTGGACAAAGAAGAGAGTGATACAATAGGCCCCAAACATACTGAAGTTATAGATGAGGTATGGCCTGACACTACTCTTGACAAAACTCAAAGTGAAGAAAGCCAAAATCCACCAAGGCCAATTCACATTGATTTGAATGATGAAGCCAAAGTTACAAAAGAAGAACTGACAATAAAAGGTAACTTAAATGAGGATGTCAATGCTGAAACATGGTTAGATAATGTCATTAATGACATTATAGGAAAAGACCCTACAGAAGAAGTGCAAAAAGATGAAGATATCATTGTTGCACAAGGTAATACCGACAGATAAGAAACACTTAATACCACTGCAGAGGTAAATACACCGACCAACATGAAAATATTAATAGAAGCTATTGATATTGATTCAAGTCAGGAGAAATCATCCAAGAAAGATGATGATATACCAAAGGACACAGGTAATGAAGAAAATAAGGATGCATCAGACATACAAAAGGATACAGACACAAAGATGAAAGATGCAACCGACACTCAGCAAGAGTTGTCTACTAAAAAGGACAAAGGAGAAGATATTAAAAAAGATGATACATTGAGAAAGGATGAAGAGAAAGAAAAAAGTGAAGAAGTTAAGAAAGATGATAGAATGAAGCAAAAGGAATAAAAATATGTTGATACACCCAAGGCCAATGAAGAGACATCTTCACACAACCAGCAGGTGGACTCTGAACAAAAGCAACAAGAAGCTTCATCTTTTCAACCTTCACCTACCAAATCAATCCAATCTCAAGATCTATAGATGGTAATTCACCAATCTGTCTCTCAACCAAAGAAGAAGAAGAAAGTAATAAAGAAAGATATCTTGGTTGTAACACTTAATGAGGTGATTGAAATACCCAAGTGGGATGTATCTACTTTGGATACTGAAACACTTCAAAAGTTTGGAGTGATATGCCAAAGAAAAGCTATACAAGAGAAAATGAAAAAGGCACATAGGGAAGCCCATGAAGCACTTGATAAAGATAGGGATATACTACATCAAATTGTTCCTGATACAAAATTTGAAAATGACATATCAGTCATGGAGAAAATTGTAGTTCTTACCAACGCCATCACTACTCAAAGTGTAGATGCAGAGCAGGCAATGGAAGAACAGGCAGAAAAGAAGTATCAATATAAACTAGTTGAAAAGATCAGCCAAGAAGTGGCAGAGAACAAGGTAAAGCTCTTTGAATTAGCAAGTCAATTATAACCTATGATTGCAGAAGCTATTACCTTAGTACAAAAATTTTGCACACTTGAGAATTTCACGAAGGAGAATAGTGAAAAGTTGTCCCAGCTAGATTCAAATCAGACAGCGAGTGCACAAATGTTAACCTCTCATGCAAATACAATAAAGTTACATCATGACAAGATCACATAGGTAAAAGGATTAAGACAAGAGATATGGGATGCAGAGACAGTTTAGAAATGAGGTTACCGAGTTGCAAGCTCACATATTGCCAAACCTCACCACTCTACAACAACACATTAAAAATGCAAGAAATATGATAGCAACCCCGAAGATGTCTTTGGTAGACAACATCTACGATATGCATGTGAGGATATCACTTGAGCACATGGATCTAGAGAATTTAAAGGAGAAATGGGAGAAGATGATGGAGGAAATAAAAGCCTCACACACACATTTTTGAAAATTTGTAAGTACCTTTGCCTTTATTATCAAAAAAGGAGGAATGAATAGTACATATGTACAATATACTACATTAGCCGAAAGAGAAATGGATATGTTTATTGTATGTACAACATGAATATGTAAAAAAATAGATATATACATAAACTTACACTTACCAACATATGCATAGGGGGAGTCATTTCATGACTAAAAGAAAAATGACTAAGGATGAAGTATACACAGGTGTACATACTAATATATTAAGTATGTTGCACATATCAGTTTTTGATACTAATGTCAAAGGGAAATATTGATGACATTAAGTTTTTCCATTAGTATACTTAAGTGAAAAACATGATAAAAGTCATCGATATAGGCATAACCGACGGACAACACACAACATAACCGACGAGATGACAATGCTTGACATAAAAATGCTAAGTACAGAATTTCCCAACGAACACTGATAAGTGTTGAACCGACAATAAAGCATAAAGGACATCACCAACAATACCATTTTTTGAATATTGAATCGAACAAAAAAGGCAAGGAACCCAACGAACAGTTCAAAATAGGGACACTGACAGAGAAAAAGACTGATAGACTGACAGAGCAAACTGACCATCAGAACCGACAGTCAGTTATAGAACCCATAAAAAGTGGATCTGACTTTCCACGTCAGATAAAACATTATAATTCTATTTATAGGATTTAATTTGTTTTAAAACATTACTTGAGGGTCAAGCAAGCATATTGTAAATGTTTTAAAGCATACTAACGGATCTAAAATATAACTAACTAAAGATCAAGGTCAACTTGTAAACCTTGGGTCTAGAGTTAATCTGAAAAGCATGAATCAAGAATGGACCTAGAAACTAGTATATATAGATGTTCAATCATTTGTAATAGGTAATGAGTTGATAAATGTCTGTAGCCATGGAAAGAATCTAAGAAAAATAAGTGAACTCATGCAAATTTTAAAAACATATCATATCAGTTATCAAGAAAATAGACAAGGCTACCGATGAGTAGAGACAAGGTACTATTCAAATCACTCAAGGTGATTACATATACATTGTAAGCTTTACAAGATCTGTTATCAGCAATTAGAGATTGCATATACTATTAGATCAACATTTATATTGTAGTTGCATTCTAACAAGTGCATCACATCAGAAATCCTTTTGTAGAAGGTGGACTTAACAAGTCTTTGATAAATCTCTTAATAGAGTGCACACCTAACGGTGTTGCTAAAGCTTCAAATGAAGTAGATACTAACAAGTCTCCACTCTAATACTCCTAACGGGGTAGATCATCATAAGTGATCAAATTGTAAGCCTTAACTGACTCCCTTCTTATCTGCAGATAGTGAATTTTTGTGGGTAGACATCCCCACCGTAGTTTTTACTTCCTAACAAGAGTTTTCTGTGATATCATATCATGTGTTATGTGTTATGTATTTTCATGAATGTTTCTTGAATGTTTACACATGTAAAGAACTTATATTATGATTTCACATACAAAAAGAAAGATGAACTGATAGATAGGTGAATATACAAATCTGATGACACAAAGGTTAATAGGCCAATCACATAAAAAGTTTTAGAGGTACTGATTCACCCCTCCCCTCTCAGTACATCATTCCAATAATTCCAACACAAACAACTACTTGAAGGTATGCAAGAGGAAATTACCGATCCAGTTACTATTTTCTGTGATAATACTAGTGCTATCAACATATCAAAGAATCTAGTGATGCATTCTAAGACCAAGCACATTTCTATCAAGTATAATTTCTTGAGAGAAAAATTTCAAGGAAAGCATGTGATATTAGAGTATGTGAATTAAAGGAGCAGTTAGTAGGTATATTCACCAAGCCACTACTGAAGGATTCTTTTGAGTATCTAAGAGGTAAATAAGGGGTCCTACCCCTCTCCAACATTCACTAGAGAAAGATACATGCTACATCAATTCTAGAATTCATTAGAATACATATTTTATGATTTGATGCCAGTGTTCACACTTTAGGTGATTCCTTAAGTTGTGAAAAATAATTATGTATGCAATGAGATATCGGTACATGCTAGGTATGTTTCCCCTGCTTGAACAATTTTTTAGGAGTATCTATCTTTGGCATTATTGTCAAAGAGGGAGAATGGGTAATTTATGATTAAAGGGAGAATAAGTGTTAGAGGGAGACTGATTGATGATTACAAACAGAATGAGAAATGAAGAATGATGATGGACATATAGAGGAAGAACAAGAACAAGCAACTAAGAGGGAGCAAAGACAGAATAGAGATATGCCATCATCAATTGACAATGTTGTCATCAATACCAAAGAGGGAGATTGTTACTCAACTGATGGCGATGATGATGAAGACCAAGATAGGAGGTATACAAGATTGTAGAAAGGATTAGATCAATTTTTATTTTGTCATCTATGTCAAGCAATTGATTTCTGGTTCATATTGAGTTGTAATATCTTTCAGAGTATGATTTAATTGGGCAGTTAAAGATCAAACAATGATAAGATTATATTGGTATAGTTGTTTTCTACTTTACATTTGATGTTATCAAATCGGTAAAGTAGGTTAGTCAAGTTGATAAAGGAAATAGTTAAGTTACCGAGCAGGATGAAGTTTGTCGGTAAAGGGAAGTGTTTGTCAGTAAGAGACACCAAGATACAAAGAAACCAAGAGCAAGCCAAGACACCAAGTACATAAAAGTTGGTTATCAAGCATGGAACAAGGATCTGAATGAATTTTAATGAAGATCCACAGTGACTTAGAAGATTCTAAGGATAAAGAAGAGTTAGTTACAAAGATCTACAATCAGGAAAATTCAAGGTGATGATCTATGGGAAAGGTTAAGTGACAAAAGTGATGATACCACTTCCAAGAAAAGTTCAAGTTCTGAGGTGATGCTAATGTGGTTCACCGAGTATAAAATTCATTGAATCAGTTTATAAATTTGATATGATGACTGAGGGTAAATGAAGGAAAACCTAATCAAGTATATTAAGAGGCAAAATTCAGTCTATATAAAGGATGAAATTGAATAATAGAGAAGCTGACGAGTTTAAGTGTGGATGTGCTATCGAGTGAAGCAGCGAGGAAGAAAAAGGTGAAATCTAAGTCTAGAGCAGAGACTGATGAAGTATTGATGCCAATAGTCAAAGAGTGAACAAGGGTAACAAATTTACACAATCCATGAATTTTTATGCTGTGCTTTTGGGAAATATTGTGTGTAAGTTTTTTAACATCAACGTTTCGAATCATACTTGATGATCCATAATCAGGATGAGAGAGATTAAGAATGCAAAATGAATAGGATGCAGACCAAGAATCTATAAAAAGATGAGAGTGGGTGGAGAAAGAAGACACACAAACTGAGAGAGGACAAGACAACAACCACAAGGGCTGAAAAACAAAAACAAAAACAAAAATAAAAATAAAAATAAAATGAAAATAATAATAATAATAATAATAATAATAATAATAACACTAACATTATTATTATTATTATTATTTTCTTTTTCTTTTTGTTTTTGTTTTTGTTTTTGTTTTTGTTTTTCATCCCTTGTGGTTGTTGTCTTGTCCTCTCTCGGTTTGTGTGTCTTCTTTCTCCACCCACTCTCATCTTTTTATAGATTCTTGGTTTGCATCCTATTTATTTTGCATTCTTAAGCTCTCTCATCCTGATGATGGATCATGGAGTATGATCCGAAATGTTGATGCTAAAAAACTTACACACAGTCTTTCCTAGAAGCACAACATAAAAAAGTGCATAAGGGATCATATCAAGAAAGAGGTAATTGTAGTATTACAGATCAAATTTTATACTGTTTCTTATTAACATTTGTAGCAGGAAAATATCTTAACCGAGTGGATTTAAATATCTTATTATAAATCCTTGTGAAAGGTGACATTCTAAAAGAGTGTTCAAAGACCTTTAACTAGGCCACTGCTAATAGGATGAAGATCCTAACAAATCTGAGGCAAGTCCCCTAATAGGGTCACATTTGACAATTTGCATTGTAATCTTTAACAGGATTGGCTCTTAACCGATCATACTTTAGAAGCATATTTTTTTGTGGGTGACAATTCCCATGGAGGTTTTTTTCAAATTGGGCTTCCTCATTAAATACTGGTGTCATATGTTTTGAATGTTTATTATGCATGACATCTACCGATTACTTAAGTTGTAGATTGATATAGTAAAGTTATTGTTGATTTGGTTAATGTTGAAGTTTGTCTTATCGAGCTGAATCAATGTTTAAGTTTTGAGGATTATTGAATCACTATTTTCTAATTCACCCCCTCTTAGTAAACTAACAAAATCTCCCTTTTTCTTGTGTGTAGGAGAATATTTACATGTTTTCAGGATCAAATTCAGCTGATTTGGGGTTTCAGTTTATTTTGGACCTTTGGATCTCAAAAAATTTAGCAGTGCAAGTACAGGTTGACCTTGACCTATACCCAATTTGACCCATACCTCCAAGTTGGCATATTCCTAGAGCCTTCATATTTTCACAGTTTGCAGACTGGTTCTAGATCCAGCTTTGTTCTAATTTATGATATAGTTTGACAATAAATTTTATTATCTAAATGTGCATCCTCTACTAGGCCTCAAGGTGATTATATTCTCCTCTTTTTCATCTCAAAGCACTTACTTTCATAGATTAGGCTGCATAACATTTGTGATTTCTTCTCTTAGGGAAAGGCTGAACAAAACCTAAGGCGCCTACATTGAGAAAATCATGAATTGACACTTTACCTTATCTTAATCGGGTTTCCAGTCAGTTTTTTGATCTGAATGTGCATCCTATAATAGCTTTCATGCTGAGTATATTCTCCTCTTTTTCATCTCAAAGAACTTAATTTCATAGATTAGGTTGCATATCATTTGCAATTTCTTCTCTTAGGGAAAGGAGGAACCAAGCCCAAGGCCCCTACATTGAGAAAATCATGAATTGGAACTTCACCTTATGCATCCTCTACTAGCCCTCAAGGTGAGTATATTCTCCTCTTTTTCATCTCAAAGCACTAACTTTCATAGCTCAAGTTGCATAGCATATGTTTTTTCTTCTCTTAGGGAAAGGAGGAACAAAACCCAAGGCCCCTACATTAAGAAAATCATGAATTGGCACTTCACCTTATGATAATTGGTTTTCCTTTGTGGTAAAGTCTTGGTCTTATTCCTATAAATGTAATTGTACAAAATCACACATTTATCAACATTACAATTAAAAAATTCCCTTGTTCTTCAGCCCTTGCGACAAAGACCAATACAACGAAGATGAAGTGGATGAAAGTGGAATGACAATGCTTGAAGATAATGGAAGAACCTAATATTGTTGGTGCATTCTTATGAACTTACCTTCTCTTAATACTCCTCCCTCTTATTATTTCCAATTCCAACCATCCTATGTTTGAGATTATTTTGTATCTCCTTACTTTTGAAACTACATAACTATAGGTTGCACAATTTTCAATAACTAAAACGATACAGTGGCATACTGATCTTATAAGAACATAGTGCACAGAGTTGAAAATACTACAGTGAATAATTAAAATTCTCATCCATGTTACATGTTTATAAAAAAGATCATCCTTATTAACAAAGTGAGTCATCATTAAAAAAGATATTCTTGAAAAGATCAAACCACACAAATCACACTTAAAAATGGACAATCATGTCAATCAACATTAGTGATGTCCAAAATGGAGGCATCCTTGAAGAAAATAAAATACACACAAATGCTCCATAGACAAATAAAAAAAATTGACTTAAGTGATGTATAATCAATGCCAGTAAATTTCATAAATGAGATTCCTCAATCAAGGAGTGAGACAAATCAGAGATGAGGAAGGAAAACATTTTTTGGCGATGATATCTAGTTTTGTTTGCATTAAAAAAAATTGAAAGTACATTTCCACACTTTCCCTCAAGTAAGCAGTTATTAATGAGTCTTATTTTGCAAGTCCTCGAAGAGACTACTTCTTGAACACTACGAACTGCATAAAGCCAGGTGGTTTTCCATTTGTTGACTGCCTAAACCATGTGATGCAAAAAGTTGTACAAGTTCTAATATTAGTTGAGTGGGAAACTACAAGAATGTCAACACCATAGGTTACTAACAACAACAACTTATGAAGTAAATGTAGTTGGGTGATCAAAATTTTATTGAACTTTTGAACAAGAAAACTAATTGAGGTTGTAAGGTTGTATTAAAAAAGGGGGAAGAGTCAAATAAAACATTAGAATTCATTACTTTATAGATTTTTTAGTTAGGTGTATAACCACTAGAATAATATGCAATGGGTGCTAACCAGGGGTTTTAACCATAGAAATGAAAATTAAAAGGACCACATTTTTGTTTAATTCTATATATTTCTTCAAACGTAGAAATGGAAATTGATACTACTAGCTGCATAAAATATAAGGGTTTATATTTTTGTATTAGAGTGGCTAATAATTTCAAGCACTAACATTTTCAAGTGTTAAAATTTTCACTAAAACACAAGAGAACATTCAAAAACTTAAAAGTTAAAGGAGCAAATGAAACAATATTTTTTAATGTACTTCAGGGAAAGGATATATCAATATCATTTGATACATGGAAATATATACAAAGCCAATAAATTTTGAATGGAGATGTGGGTGGAGGTTTTTGAGGAATACAAATAGCCTCTGGGTAGAAAAATTGGACAAAGGGGCGAATAGGAGACATAATTGAGTGATGAAAATAAGGCTTATAAAATAGTAAGGACAAGGTTGAATATTTGAACAAAGGCTTGTATACTCCGTTTTCAGATTTTTGACTTAACTGTGTCTTCTTTCACACATTGAAATGACAATTGAAATTACCAATTAGATCAAATACAAGGTTTTATATTTTTTTGTAGGAGTAGCTAATAATGTCAAATGCTAATGTTTTCAAGTTTTAAAATATTGTGTGATTAGTCTTGTATAAGTTGGCCAATGCATTGACAATAAGATTGGAAGTTATCTCTAAAGAATGTTATGAATAAGAATATATATATATATATATATATATATATATATATATATATATATATATAAGAATTGAGATGGTTTGGACATGACTTGTTTGCATCGGAACACGTGTTCAAGAAAAATATGCATATGCTTGTATCTATCTATATGTATATACATATGCATACATATCCATCACATTGACAAAAAAAAATACAAATACAAATACACAATCTAGAAATAAATTACACTATGTCTGAATAAACTTTTTATTAAAATATGCAAGCATTAATAGTTACATAGATCAAATAAAACTTGAAATATTACATAAATGTGGACAATAAATATAATTATTTATTGCAAATGAAAAATAACACTAACATTGTTATACCACAAGTATTCATTACACATTAATAATGAATTACAATGTTACATGGAACATGGTACATCTTTTGTAATAATTGATTATTAGACTTTTAAAGAATACAAGATTCACTTATGTATGTTGTATAAATGACAATTCAGGAACATTCTTAAAAACTCCCATTCTTTGGCCACTTTATATGTTAGGTAATAATGTCACCCCTCACATTCTTTCCAGTTATGTTCATTGTAACATTGACTGGAATTAGTGTCTCCTTGCCTCTAAAACAATGTATGTATGCAGTTATTGGCACAACGCTCATGCCAATGCCTGGATTGATGAAATTTGAAGCATTTATCTAAACTTGGATTACCAACTAAAACACATGGCACCAATTCTTGTTACCAATGGCTTTATCCTTTACCCTAATATTGTAAGAGAGTTCTTTGGAACTTCCATTCTTTCATCACTCCTATTATTATGAAATAATGTTTTGACTGGAGCTTCACAATCCATACAATTAGTTTCTTCTTCATGAATTCAAATGTGTCAAATAACAATAGGATGAAAGTGAGATCATCTGCTCCCCTTTTTAGGAAACATGCACCTCATTACAAACCACTTGAATCTGATAAAGGGAGCCTCTCTAGGATCATATAAATTTGATAAGCCCTATTTGAAGGCTTGTCATCTCAATTATTCTACCACTCCAATTATTTCTAATTCCTCCCATTCTAACATTATCATTCGCATGACAAAATTGATTTCTTCATTCGTCACCTTGATGTTGAGGGAGAATTCTTAGGAACTCGAATTATTTTATGAGACTGTTGAAAAGGCATATTGACATTGCTGTAATTATTTTCAATTCTGACACTTCCTACGCATCATCATCATCTTCTTCAATGTCTCAAAGGCCTCCCTTTCTCCAGCCTCGAATCTGATAAATAAAAGAAGAGGAATATGGAGTGTCAATTTCATGCTCATAATGATAGAGCCTAATATTATTGGGGCATTCTTGGGAACTAAAATTCTTTCGCCACCCTCTCCTTTCATTCTTTCCAATTCCAAGCATTCTATATGTGAGTGCAAATGATATGTCCCTACTTCTGAAACTACATAAGTGGAGGCAACATAATTTATAATGACTCCAATAATAGAATGACATTATCATCATTAATCTACTACTCTATTATAAAAACAAAGAGTGCAACTTTAAGAATACTATACTGAACAATAAACAATTATCACACTTTCTCTCTCTTTATAAAAAAAAAAATGTACGCGGTGATCATATCAAAGAAAGTAAGCCATCACTAAATAAAGTTGATGATTACATATCCTAAATAGATTCTAATTTTATTATGTGCAAATGGTAAAAATCATGCTTGAACATGTAGATTCATGTCATTCAACATTACTCATGTCAAAAGTGCAATCATTCTTCAAAAATTGAAATATACGCAACCGTGGTGAAGAAATAGAATAAAAAATAGACTTAAGCTATATATAATTAATGTTAGTTATGATCACTTAGATTCATCAATCGAGGGTTGAGATAAATATTGAATCACAAATCAAATTAAATTTTTGTGGTAAGGAGTACTATCATTGGACTTTAAAAATTGTGCAAGTAAATTCCTTATTGTTCGCCCCAAAGATCGTTATTAATAAATCATACTTCCCAACAAGTGGAAATGGTGCTTGTCAATCATGTAATTGTTGTGCATTCAAAACATAGTTAAAAAATACTTGTTGGACCTCGACATTGGTTAAAGATCTAAAGTCAAACCACAATATATAAAGAATAAGTTTGGTCCAAAGTAAATGTAGGGTAACCAAGGAAGAAGAGATATAGAATTTTCTATAAAGTGCTTATGGTGCCAACAAAAATTTTAAAGAACCCCCATCGGATTCCCGGTGTCAACGATGGAATAATGATAAGACATGGGGAAAATCCTAGAGAACGAATAAAGTTGCAGAAGTGTTTTTATGGGTACACAAAACTTTTTGGAGCTTCCTATAAAATACTTTAGGCCTAGTGGTTAGTTCAAGAAAAGTTCAAAGTTGCCTAACCAATTTTGTCAGTTAGTAAACTCAACCATCATTTAAAAAAACTGATGAACACTTTTTGACTTGATACAAATGATAAGCATGGCATTACAAAACCCTCTTTGGCTTGTAAACAAAGAACACTAACATTGTTCAAGAATAATAATTCATTATGTACTCTATGTAAAGGACACATGTTGGAATAATGGAATGGTGTGTACTGATTCACCCCTCCCCTCTCAGTACACACCATTCCATTATTCAAAACAATTGGTATTAGAGTTAGATATCTTATCTGGAAAATTTTAAATCACTTGAGAGAAAAAATATACAATGGAAAGGTATAAGCTAGACAAGAGTATTGAGAATTAGAAGTTGGAGATACAGATCTTCTATGAGCAATACAAAGAATCTAGAATCAAGATGAGAGAGTTATTGGATGAAAGAAAGGTTATGGTATCTCTTTACAATGAAATAGGCTATCATGAAGAAGAGATACTTGATTTATTTGAATCAATAGGATCTACATCTAGCAATACATCAGAAACATCTGAAGGAAGCATTACAAGTTTGAATGAAATCAATCAATATCTGGCTGAACAAGTGAAATCACTGCAAATCGGTCAAGAGACAGATGGTAAGAATGATCAATGATATGAATAATGCTAGACAAGCTAAGAAAGAAAGAACACTAGCTATTGATGAAAAGAGGAAGATCACTAAAAAGATACAAGAGAGAGAATAAAAAATACAAAGACTTAATGAACATCATCATGAGATCACCAATCAAATTGTTCTAATGAGTCACGAGGAAAATCGAGTGAACATAGAACTGAATGGAAAATTGGAAGCTATTGGTGAGCTAAGAGAAGAAAATTAAAAAACTAAAGCATGAAGTAATGATTCAACAACATCACAATGATATGATCAAGAGAGCTGAAAAAAGCACAAAAGGAATGAATGATTTTCTGGATGGACAAAGAAGATTCAACAACAATACCGGACTAGAGTTTACTGAGCATGGAGAATCACCATACCAAGATGATAAAAAATATGTCTAAATAAATCCAAGACCAAGGAAGCAGTCATGAATACTGTGGAAAACCAGGCCACACATCAAATGTTTGTAGGAGAAAAATAAAAGGTATTCCTAAATCCACATCTACATTCATAGGAAATTGTTATAACTGTAACAAGAAAGGACACAAAGCACATGAATTTAGATCCAAGGTGAAACAACCAAAGAAGGAAACCTACATGGAAAAATATTGTCCTACTTGAAAAATGAATGGGCACACATATCTTGAAAGCAGAAAAAAGAAAAAGCAAGCATGGAATCCAAAAGAACAAGAAAATACTTATCAACCGAAAAGAGTCGGTAACTCATATGTTTGGGATTACAATACATGGACGAATTGCACAACATGTGGTAGATATGGAAACATAATTGAAAAATGCATGAGAAAATGGATAAGAAGGTCTAGAAGTTGGACTAACCCCGGAATGACATGCTTATACTATCATAGGTTTGGTCATCTAAGCAAGGACTACAGAGACCGAGTGACATAGACAAGCACTTTTGCCAATGGAAATACCATTGAAGATATCAGAAGAATGAGAAACAAAATGTGGAGGAAAGCTACAAACACTGATGATTCTGGACCAAGCAATACAATTGGTGACACCGTATATAATGGATCTGGTGATATCACCACCCCCACCTAAGCATAACAAGTAAGTATGGAATTGCACAATACCAAGTTATACTTTACATCAGTTTGATTATACATAGATAAAATACCAAACTAGCATAAATAAAGATGCACTATGGTATTACTTGTTATTAATTTGTGAATCCAATCCTGTCGGTCAATGCATATCGAGAATCATTGGTGAACATAGAATTGCTAATTTATTAGTGTAAACCGAGAACCATCGGTAATCATGTAAAAAGACAATGAAGACTTCACTATAAACTGAGCTTCATTGGTGAACACGTGTAAAGTCAATTGAGTTGAAACTTACCCCGAAGCATCACATTCTCACCAAGAATGAAGTTAGCATGTTCCCTAACTGACTCTGTCATCAAAAATTGAGAAATGGGTAAAGCATTAAATGCACCACTTAGGGCATCGTCTATAAAAGGACAACAAAATAGCTCATTCACTCATCATGCAATTAAAAACAAAGAGAAGAGAGAAGAGCAGAGCATAGAGAAAAGAACAATGAATAGATTGTAGAAGTGACTCACAAGAAGATTCATGACATTCAGATAGATCAACAATAGCTACAACAAGACAAGTGATTAAATATAGACTCATCGAGCTCACAGTTTATTTACAGGAAAAGCCCTAATTTTTAGAAACCATGGCAACAACATCTTGCATTTCTAAGATCAAGAATGCCAAGGAAAAAAAGGTTAACCCAATCAAGAACACTACTTGTGAAGAACCTAAATACAAGTTCTGTCCAGAGGTTGCTTTGCAACCCAACAATGATGGAGTGTTTTCAAGCATACCACCTAGGGTTTTTCTGATTCAGGATGTCTGAGTGTATATCCACTACAAAGTTCTAGAAATTAGAGATTTGGAAGTTGAGCAAGATTAAAAGAAGCTTTGCACAAATGGAACCATCAAAGATGAACATAAACATATAGAGGTGAAAGGGATAACAAATTCCCTAATGTACTCGAAGGAGTTTAAAACCTAGTGGACCAGGATAGTACTAAGCAGGGTATATGACCAAAAGATATGGCTGGATGAGCCAAAATAGATCACTAGGGATATAATACACCCAGTGACCAGTTATCCAATAACCGACAAGGCCAAGGCACTTAAACACCCTTCTCACCCCGAGATTGAGAAGATGATAGGTGTAGAATAGGATGGTAGAGGATTGAAGGTAAACTCCATCAAAGATCTAGAACTAAAATTTGGTGCATGCTTATTGGGATACAAGATATTTCAAGCCAGCATAATGAATAGCAATGCATGTGAAGCAGTAGACACTACTCACAAGATTGTAAAGAAGGGTCTACAGCTGGATCTATCTAAGCTTATACTGAAGAAACTAGAGGAGAACACGAGGACCATTAGATCAGCGAAATATAACTCATGTAAGTTTGGTTCACTCCTCATGTGCATATTCTTCTACTTTCAAAATTTTTTCCCATTTGTTGGTAATGTCAACTGGTACACTACCCGACCAATGACAATTCAAATTAGTGAATTTATTAAGTCACTAGGGGACAACTTTACATCATTCATGGATGAATATTTCACTCAATTCAAGGACAAAATGCAGAAAAGGATGAGGATACCAGAACAACTAGTAGATCAATATAAAGCTGATATTTGTTTCATAGTGGACACCGATACAACCTTGATCAACTAGCTGTACTGAGGACAACATGGTTATCCCCACTAGACTATGAGATCAACATAGATCAAGCCACCAATACTATTGAAGAATTATTAAATGAACCATTAGACAAATCATTACCAAGGTTTGGAACCTATGAAGAGGCTAAGGAAAGAATAAAGACTGGCCTAGTAGTGAAGAAAATCGACAGAAAGAAGGATAAAATGGTAAAGACACTTAAGAAAAAGCTATCAATAAATGATAAAGAGAAAGAACAACAAAAAGACACTGAGGGAAAGTCACCTGTTGGTGATGGTGAACAAGTGAGTGACTTCGAATCAACAGAGTCTAATGCACCACCCCCAAAGAAGACAAGAACTACTGCTGCATCTAGGATGAGGAGTCAGACAACAAAAGATGCAAGTTCATTAGTGGTTAAGAAAGGACAAGTGAGGACTTACAAGAGGAAGCCTCAAACTGGGTTAACCTCAGAACCAAAGAAGAGAAGGAGATTAATCCGAAGCAAGGAAGATAAGGAAGACACTGAACAAGATGAACAACCTAAAAAGAACAAACTTCCTACCATAATTGATGAGGTTGTTCCATCAATCATCAAGTTAGGTAGAATATCTTATCATAAGGTTAGGCAATGGCTACCTCTGAATCCTAAGGATCTGAATAAAATAGAAAAATCCATAATCATGATAATGTGTATATTCAAATACATACCTATAGAGTTTAATAGGATGATGCCACAAGAACTTATAGATAGGTTATCAGCAAGGTGGACATTTGCATTGAATTGTAAAAGAGAGATAAGGGAAAGATCCCTAGTTTCTATTATGCCACCCGAGTCTAAGCTGGAAGAAATTGATGAAATGATGAAGTTGCATTTAAAGAAGTTATTAGCAAAATTGAGAGCCTACAAAGTACTACAAGGAAGCCTAATTGAGCTTGACAAAGAAAGTGAGGATGCTTGGGGAAAAATAAATAATGTACCTAAAGAGGATACAATCCTCGAGAGAGTATTAGCACTAACTGACAAGCCTCACAATGAAGAAAAAGAGGCAGCACCAAGTCCAGAGCACATTCTTATAAATGATACCGAGGATGTCACTTCAGTTGAATTAAACATAGAAGAAAGTAAAGCAATGGATGACATACCTAAAATTTTGTAGTCATTAGGAGACACAACAAATGTCACAATCCAAGATGTGACAATAATAGATATCAGTGAATATCCCATCGATGAAGTAAAGGCAGATGAAGATGTCACTATTACCTCTGAGAAGACCAAGGAAAAAGACATATCAATGGATGTTGCATAGGTTAATATGCTAGGACAAATGCCATTATTGATACATGCTATCAATATCATCTCACAAAAGGAGAAGTCACCTGACCATGATGCAAGAATACTCGAGGATAAGGGTGAAGAGGAACAGAAAAACACAATTGATGAACAGAAAGAAAAAGATGGAGAGAAAAAAAAATAGGTGAAGAAGAGAAGCAAGGTGATAAAACTCCGAAGGATACTAATGGATAAGTTGTAGATAAAGCTAAGGTTTATGTGTAGACATCTACACCCAACTGACAGGTAAATATCAAGCAATAGGTAAAAGGCACAACACCTCCAAAGCCATCATCAAGTACATCAGACCAAGAAAAGGAACTTGCTATGGTACTGCATACATGTGCCTCCACTACACTTTCAAAGAAGAAGAAGAAAAAGAATAAAAATCTAGTTACATTGGATGAGATCATTGAAATACCAGACTGTGATCCTTGGACATTGGATCCAGACTCACTTACAAAGTATGCAGAACTTTGTAAAAGGAAAGCTATCCAAGATAAGCTCAAAAAGAAGACCAAGGAAACACAGGTACTAGAGACAACCAAGGAAATGCTTCTACAGATTATACCTAATACTGACATTGATCAAGATGCCCCTATACTTGATCAATTAGCAGTTCTTACCAACTCCATCACATCACAGAATGTAGATGCAAAGAAGGCAATAGAAGAATGTGCAGAATAGAAATACCATTACAAATTGATAGAGAAAATCAACCAAGAAGTGGAAGAGAACAAGGTAAAACTATCTAAACTGGTCAACACATTATAACCCATTATTTTAGAAGTTATGCACTACAGAGAAATTCACTAAGGAGAGTAGTGAAAACATTGCAAAAATAGATGCAGATCTAAATGCTAGTGCACAAGGTCCTAGAACCAATGACAATGCAATCAAGTTTCATTATGGCAAGATTATGGAAGCTAAAGGGTTGAGAATTGAGATTTTAGAGGCAAAATCAAAATTCAGAGATGAGGCAACCGAGCTTCAAGATCTACTTCTACCAAATCTCACATTTCTGCAACAAAATATGACTTTGGCAAGACAATTGATTAGCACCTTGGAGATTTCTGTCACCGACAATATCTATGATATGCACACAAGGATAACATTGGAGCACATGAATCTAGAACACCTTAAGGAGAAGTGGGAAAAATTAAGGAAGAAATGCAAAACTCCCATTCCCATATCTTTGACAAGTTGTAAGTATTACACCTTTGTCCTTGTTGTCAAAAAAGGGGGAAATAATATGTGACAAAGAGAGAAATAATAAAGGGGAATTGATAAGGTAAAAAGGGGGAAATAATGAAATGAGTAAATATATGTATAAAGGAAAGAATATATACATGTACATATACTATACTGAGGCATGCACATAGGGGGATTCATATTGACAAGGTAGAACACATGGTGTATATACTAAACATTTTAGTTTTTGCACATATAAGTTTTTGACACTAATGTCAAAGGGGGAGATTGACGATCATATTTTTCCATTAGTATGCAAAGGAAACAATTTCTAAACTATCAGTACATGATGACCAAAAGATAGGATTATAGTATAACCTGACAGAGCAGCTAATGGAGTAAAATGATAGAATAGGTTACAATGTAAACCGACGACACAACCTACAGAGGAGCCCAAAAAATAATGTCACAGAGGAACCTGACAAACAAGTTTACAGTGAACACCAACAGGCAGACTAAAGAGCAACTTGAACACCAGTCTACCAAGAGACAACTTTATTCCAAGAAATGAGTATCTTAGTTACACATTAGATATAACACTTTAGTTTTATATTTAGATTTAAAGCTTATCTTTAAAACCATTTCTTGAGGGACAAGTAAAGTAATTGTAATTGCTTTAATCAATCTAACTGATTGAAAACATACAAACTAGGAGATCAAGTTCAAGTTGTAAACCTTTGATCATAGAGTTTGCATAGTTATGCGTGAAACCTATTTAGGTCAATTTAATGTATAAATAGATGTGTAATCAATCAGAACATAAGTATGTGATGATGCTTGTAGCCATAGAGACATCTATGGATCAAATACAAAGTTTCATGCAGAAGGACAACAAAAGATGAAATCAGTTACAAAGAACAAGATCCAAGGCTACTGAGCAAAATAGAGGTATTAATCAGTCACTATAGGTGATACATAATATTGTAAACTTTAAAGGATATGTACTCAACAATTCTAGATTGCATGTACTCAGAAATCCTTTGAGAAGGTGGATTTAACAATCCTTTTTTAAATCTCTTAACCGAGTGCACACTAAACAATGTTGCTAAATCTCTTAATAGAGTAGACCTTAACCAGTCTAAACATGTTACTCCTAACAGGGTGAGATCATTAGAAGTGATCAAACTTGTAAGCCTTAACCGACCCCTTCCATTCTGTAGATAGTGAAGTTTTATGGGTTTCATCCCCACCGCGGTTTTTACCATCTAACATGGGTTTTATTCATTACCAAATCTTGTGTTATGTGTCATTACATTTCATGAATGTTTCTATGAATGTTTACATGCAAATTAAGTTTATGAATTTATATTACATGCATAAAGATAGAATAACACATATGGTCGGTAATGCAAGGAATTGATTACTAAAGGAAGAAAGGTTAATTGATAAAAATTTTAAGGGTACTGATTCACCCCTCCCCTCTCAGTACACACCATTTCATTATTCCAACAACACATTGTTTCTAGAGTTTTCAAGATGTCATAACTTAATAGTAATCTAAGGCTTGAATAATGAGAACTTCATAGAGTGATGTCATTGGTGATTTCCTTAACAAAACTTATTTCTTTAGAAGGAAGAAATTTGAGGATTTAAAGAACAACTATATGATTACATCATTTCATCTTTTATTACCGTGTACCTCAGTAACAATTAACATACACCCACTTCATAATTACTAACCTTATTTTTTCCTAATGACTAACAACCCAAAGCCAAAAATATATCATATTCTTGAAAGTAAATGCATTAGATTGTAGAGGGTTGAGTATCTTCAGAGAAACTACCAAATTTATAGAAGACACCAAAAATGCAAAATTTCCCATTGACACAGCTATCCTATCACATGAACGTTAAAAAAAAACTAGTAAACCCTATCAATTTATCTACGAATGAGGCTTAAAAAATATAAAAGTGCTCCAAAATGACCCAGATCCCACTATATATTAACATAGCTAGACTATTTGTTTATAATATAGAAATGTTCCTAGATAGAAAATAAAAACTTAGAAAGATGGCATGGAATCACAGAGTATGCAGATCTACTGAGAATGAAAGAGTTCACATACTGTCATTGGTCCTACTTGGACCAATAGGATCATTTTTACACTCTCCACACCAACCAACACAAACATTCCCATCATCCCTCCCATCAACAACTTCTCTATACTCTAATTTTGACACCAAAGGGTTCCCCCTCTAAATCATTGTCAAGACCTTCTTCATGGAGGTATACCTTAATATAGTCCTCATCTTCAATGAACCTCATATCAATAAGCTTTTGGAGAAACCACTAGCTTTTAAGAATCTCTAGGCGTCAATTCTGAAAAATGTCCACGGAATCACCAAAAAGGATAGAAAACCTTCTAACTTCTCTACCCCCTCATCAAACTACAAAATATTCTTTTGGTAGGGGGATTGCATTATTCTCATCAATGTTTCCCAGCACTACATGCAACTTTCCCAGAAACACACTCTTGAATAATTTCTAGTTTAAAATCCCTATAGAGACCTTAGCATCCTCAACTGAGATAATTGGGGCCAAAATCATAGACATGATGTCCATGTTGACTCTATACCTACGATCCAACATGTTGCAACTTTCACCCAAAATTTGTTTCACTACATGAATGATAATAAAACTAGAGTGATTCAAAATCTCTTTGAGTCGCTTGTCTGTGACTTCTCCTAAAAGGACATTTTCCCTTTGGTGAAACTATGTGGATAAGGGAATAATTGGGTAGAAGAGATAAGAGTAGAAAGAGAAAATAAAAAGAGAAAACAAGCTCCAAAGGAGAAATGTGAATACAATGGTTATGATATAATATAAATAATTTCAACACCACCAACCCATAATTTCTTGCATCTTACTTTCTCTTCCTATTTTACATACACAATCTAGACATTATAAAATATAATACACTGCATTTTAACAAACTTTTCATTTGAATATGCAAGTATTAATAATTACATATATCAAACAAAACTTGAAATATTATAAAAATATGCAGAATAAGGAAAATTGTTTAGTGCAAATGAATAGTGAAGAACACTAAAATGGTTAAACGACAACTATTCATTGCATATTAATCATGAATTATAATATTTCATGGCACATGATACATCTTCTCTAATAATTGATTGTTAAACTCTTAAAACTAACAAGATTCTCTTTTGTATACTATATAAATGATAGTTCATATCAATCCTTGCATCACATAATGTGACCCCTCACATTCTTTACAATCCCACCCATTGTAACTTTGAGTGTAATTAGTCTCTCCTTGCCTATGAAACAACATATGTATGGAACTTATTGGGGCAATGTTCAAGCCTGTACTTGAATTCATGTCATTTGAAGCATTTATCTAAATTTTGATTACCACTGGAAACATGTGGTACTGATTACTGTTAGTAATGTCTTTATGCTCAACCCAATGCTGATGGAGCATTCTTTGGAATTCCCAATCTTTCCCTAGTCCTATTTTTTGGAATAGTGTTTTGACCAGAGCTTTTTCATCCACACAATGGATTTCTTGTTCAACATATCATTGCTAAAACAAAACTTTCTACCCATGTCTGGGGTAGAGACAAATTTGTCAAACAATAAGAGATAAAAGTGGGATCATATGCTCCCCTTTTTAGGAAGCATGCACTTCATTACAAATCCCTTGAATCTTACAAAGGGAGGCTCTCCAAGATCTTATAAATTTTAGAAACCCTATTTGAATTATTCTCACCTAAATGATTCCATTGCTCTAATTCTTTCCAATTCCCCACATTCTAACATAATCATTCACATGATAGAATCTATGTCTTCATTCTTCACCTTGATGTTGATGGAACATTCTTAGCAAATTTAATTATTTTATATTGAACTGTTAAATGTTATCACACCTACTCACTCTTTATAACAAATTTATATAGGTGGTATCTCTATCAAATAAATCAAGTCATCATTAAACAAAGTTGATGATTATATATCGCAAATGTATTCTAATTTGATTGTGTCAATTTATCAAAAAATGTAAATATTGAACTAACAAAATACTGAGGGGGGATTAGTATTCTCTTAAACTTTTAGATTTACTTTACTTACTGCATCATTCATCAATCATACCATTCAAAAAATTAGAAAAATAAATGAACACAGTGGAACACGAAATTTTTATCGTGGAAAGCCCAAATAGGAAAAACCGCAAAGAGTTAGCTCTCAATATTATATAACTAGTTATAAAATATTATAATGTTCATTGAATGACACATTATTAGATGGATCATTACCCGATTAAAGAGAGAGACTCACTACTAAAAGAGAATACAAAAAATGAATTATTACATATGCATATGATATATGTTGAAGTCAGTTCCCCTGTAGTACATATTTGAAATAACTTATCAGTCATTTTCTTATTCGCACAACCTTCCACTCCAAACCTTTTATAGGCTTATATACTCTCTTTTTACATATTCGCTCGCATACCTTATATTTCCTTCAATACATGGATATATATATATATATACGAAGTCTGAAACATATTTCATTTCGGCTAAACACACTGGAACCAAGTAGTTGACTGAGGTGAACTATTGCATGTTTCATTCATAATATACGTTGAGTTAGCTTCGATATGTCGACTAGAAAATTTATCAAAATCATATTCACTTTATTTTACATGCTTCATTCAATCCTTAATAGTATCCCAAATTTGTAAAATCAAAATCATTCATGTGATGAAGTGTCGACCAACTGACCAACTATCATGTTCTAGAGGAATATAGTAACTGGTAGACTAAATTACAAGACCAATAAAGCAATCCAACCAAAGAACCAAAACTCATGAACATCTAAATATAGGTATATTAGGGATACAAAAACATATTGTCCAAAATAACTATCTGTGTAGAGAAACACGATGCAAAATGCTATTAACTACATCTCAGAATGTCCAAAAGAATAAGTCAACAACAGTATGTTGACATTAATGACAACCAAAATAACATTCTCCTTCATCAATGAAAACAATCTCCCCCTTTATCATTGATGAAAACATACAAAAATAATAATAATAACTTCCATCACGAGTACCAAAAACTCCCCCTTAATAGGATATCCTTTCTTTCTTTTTTATTCATTAGTAGACATTATACTTCCACAATCCATATAAATTAGAGTGTACATTTCTGGATTCAACTATATCAATTTTATTTGCATCAATGTTTCTGATCATCCTCAATTATCCATCATCAGAATGTAAGAGAGCTGTATGAAAAGAATGAAGAAAATTGCAGACCCAAATGGGGGAGAGTGCACAAAGTTCAAAAAATAGAATAAACAAGAAGGGATAAAAAGAAAGAGAACAAAATAAAACTCAAAAAATAAAACACATAACATACAGTAAAAAAACAAGCATACAATAAACAAAGGAAATAAACAATAAAAAATAATATAATGAGAAAAACTAATACACCTAAAGATATAAAATGATAGCATAATGATAAAATATAAATAACATAAATAAAAATAATAATGAGAAAAATAGAAAAAAAGATATATGAAGAAAAGAGAAAATACAACAAAAGTAACAATAAAATATAAGCAAACTAAAAAAGGAAAAAGAAAAAGATATACAAGAGGAGAAACAAAGACAGAAATATATGCAACCCATTCTCTTTATGTCATCTTATTCTAACTTTTTCATACAATGGTCTTGAGAAATATATGCAACCCATTCTCTTTATGTCATCTTATTCTCCAAGTATTGTTAATACATTTTCTACTTCATAGGGATCCTCATCTAAATCTTTAGAATCTTCCCTGGTTAAGTCTTCTCTATGTTTCTCAGTATGTTCCTCAATAGGTTCAGATTCATCTAAGTTGATGAAAAACACAATTTCCTTTTTATTTTATGTTTTCTTCCTCTTCTGTCTTGATATGGAGGTGGAGGGGGACTCACTACCCTTTTTATACCTTTTCTTTTCATAGGTGGATTCTTCCAGAGTAGTAGCTATCAGCACAATTATTTCAGTCAATTCTTCAAATGTGCCAAACTTGTCCTCTGTTAAATCTACGAGGCACTTGAGAAGTTCTTCTATATTCAATATGCATTCCACCACAATGATTTCATAACCAAGTTCTTTTAGCTGGTATTTCATAGGAATAATTTCTTCCATGAAGCAATGTGATACTATCTCTGTATTTTTCCACACAATCTCTTGGAATTTTGTACCTAGAAGTTAAATACCCCTACAATTCAGTGAAATATTTTTTGCATGCATAAATTTTATTGTCCAAATTGTTAAGTGGTGATAGATCTATTTTCCTGTGAGAAACCCTTCACTCCATACAACATTCTCCGTCAATGGGAGTGATCTCATAAAGTAAAATACCAAGCAGACTACTAGGGACCCAAAACAAAAAAACACACCCTCCCTTATTTGTCAACATTGACTTATGCAACCATTGTAGTCTAATAATTCACACAGATCAAAGTCCTTACCTCCTATCACCATCTAATGCGTAACATACACTGCAATCATTGAAGTGGAACATTCCCTATTGGTGTGTGTGTGTGTGTGTGTGTGTGTGTGTGATTATTGTACCTACAAAGCTGCAAAACAACACTTCAATATGTCATTATATCAATGGTTAGAAACATGAAATTTAATTGGAAAGCACAAGGAAACCAAACAAATTGACAAATTGCTTCCTATCTAGAAAGAGTGTGATTTAAATCATGAATATGCCCTCAGATTATGCATTAGATCAGTGACACATTCAATCCTATAATGTAAGATTCAAATGTAAAATCAAGCTAGTTTGTATGCAATTTAAGCTAAAAAACATAGTTCAATGATTCATTAAAGAACAAACAAAATGTTCTCTAATTAGCTATAAAATCAAATTGGCAGCATAAGATTGAATTAAGAATTCTAAAAATTGGGACCCTTTGAGCTCAAAAATAAGTCCTTTTATGGAGGAGAATGAGAAATAGAGGGTTGAGATCTATCCATAAGAAGAGGTGAGGATTGAAACTTAGTTGATCCATATGAGTGATCCATGTGAGTGAACTCTCATTGGTCCATGGATTAACTTTTCATTTGCAAGTGATGAGTCGTTATTTGAGAGTATTTATTAATTGTCTTTTAATTAATTACTTTAGGCAAGAAATTCAATGGGATTGATTTAATTAAATAAGCCAAGGTAATTAATGTGAGTTAATGATAAAATCACTTTGATTTGAGAGATTATTTTGATGAATTATGCCAATAATCAGATAGTTGGATTAACATAATTAAGGGTATGATCACATTTAGTGCAAATAGTGTCACTGGTTAGAGTAGACCAATTTAGAGTGGTTACATTTTCCCCTCTTTGAATTGATGTGCGAGCAATGCATTGATTCAAAGAATGTCTGATGCTAACTTTAGAAAGGTTTCAGAATTACAAACTTGATTGAATGAAATTTAGCTGATGATACTAGTCTCGAACTTGATTGAACTAAGACTGATAGTATCGACTTCAAACTTAATCGAATGAAGGTCGATTGAACCCTGATCTAAAGATATCAATTCTGAACTTGATCGAACTAGAATTGATAATACTGACTCCTAACTTGATCGAATGAAGGTCAATTAGAAGCTTACCGAGAGCTTGAGATATTAATTCAGAACTTGATTGAATGAGAATTGATAATACTGACTCCAAATTTGATCGAATGAAGGTCAGTACGAAGCTTTTGAGAGATTGATAAAGATATAAGAGATTGTAGGCATAGATATCCAACTTGTTTTGTGTTGAAACCTTTTATCCAAGAGTCCCAACTTGATCGAAGGAAACTTCCATGCCCCTAGTCTTTTGATGATAAAGTCAATTTTTCTTTTTGAGCAAGAAATTAATTAATTTTAAATGTGATCTTGCCCCTTGGGGAACAAAGTCAAAGGATGTAGTGAAAAAATCCCTCTTTAGAATGATATATTGATGAAACACTCGATTGGATCAATAATAATAAATTAGAATATGCAATGGAGCAAAACTGTGTTAAGAGGAAACACAATTTTACCAAGTTGACTACTTTGAAACGTAATTATGAGCATGATAAAATGATGTATGACCAATATTTAAAAGATGTGATGTGCATCTTATTGAAAAATAACCTTGAAGACCATTTCATCAAGCTTGTAGATCATTTTTGGCATGCATAGATCAATTCTACATTTGTTGGAGACTAACTCAAAATTTTTACTGTGGAATGATATAGACTCTCTGCATGTTTGATTTTGTTCTGGATAGATCTGGGAAGAATCAAATAGAGTATTGATAGTTTGCTTAGGGTTCAAAGAGAGAGATCCTTTAGATGGTTGTATTTGGTTGGGATTATTGGGCCGATGTGGAGGATGGAAGGATTACTAATGAGTTCAGAGCTTACCTTGTTCAGTATCCATTCCCACAATTCACTTCTCCAGATGAGATTGCACCACGTCTTGAGGATGCTTTAGATTATACTCCTACAGATGATGGTCCTGTGAGAGGTGGAGGCAGAGTAGCCAGATGTAGCAGAGATGGTAGGGGTGGCGGTAGAGTGGAGGGTAGGTGTACACATGTTAGGGTAATTCCTCCACGTAGGGATCCAGGTCCACTTTTGACTAGAAAACAACAACAATAGAGACCATCAAGACAGAGGCAGGTAGGTGAGAGTAGTGGTATAAGACCACTTAGATACGATCCTCCTAGAGATACTATCAGAGACAAAGATCCTTTATCACAGTGTGAGAGAGAGCAAGAGCAGCTGAGGGCTTGCATCACTACACTAGAGACACTTCTAGGATATAGAGACATGCAGTTGGATATGATGAGATCTGAGAGTGATATTCAGGCTCGCACTACCAGACACTAGGGATATAGAGCAACATATTACTTTGCATTATATTGCACGATTGTTCCACAACCTTAGAGAGAAAGTCTATATTCTATCATAACACATCAGTCAGAGGGAGCCATGCCTTTGCCACCTCCTCCACGAGAAGATGCACCACATCCTCCCCCTCATGATTAGGCTGAGGGTGGGAGTCAGTCTTGATATCATTGATCATTGGTGAATTTGTACACTGATCCTTGTGTGATCATTCATTGTACTCCAGATACTCAATATATTTGTATAGTTTGATCCTTATCTCCTGATACTGTTTAGACATTCCCATATTTTTTATCTGATATTCATTGATATATATGAGATGACATCTTCTAATTCTAATATGTGCATTGTTTTCCTTTTGATAGCTTTGTATGTAATAGATGATTAGATTGATTCATACTTGAGAATGTACTTGGTCTTTGTGATGATTTAGATTATATTCATGTGATGACATAATTTATTCTCTTTGCTTTTTAATGATATATAGATATGTTAAATGATTCTATGGGAATATGACGATGTATGTTTTTGAAATTTTCTTTATGCAAATATATGTATGGATGTACTTAGGATGTAACAATGAAACACTTGAATGATTTATGTTTTTTTTGTTTTCCACTTTTCCAATTATGAATGCAAAGAATGAATGAAATGTGGTTATGTTGTGAATATGCAACAACAAGAATATATCAGTACATAGATTAAGTAGTCAACTTGGATTTGAATGAAATAGGAAATTATTTTTATCCCAAGTACGTATACTACCAAATGAATTGTGCAGACTTAAATGCAACTAAATGCAAACCTCTAGGACTGTCACCGATCTTTTTACACTTGCATTTTATCATCATAGAGTGTGTGTGTAATAGACATCATTGGTTAGTAAAATTTTCACTGATACCATGAAAGTATCATGAAATTATGAATACTACCTTAATTAGATGCAATATCAAAACTAAACCTAAGCATCAAGGCATAGAGGCCATGATGACTTGTCATTTATCTCCTTTTGATTTAAGAATAGTCTTCTGTTCATTTGTTATAGAAGATATGTATCATGTAATGAAATTTAATGTTCATATCCTCGGGTACATAATGTGTCGTACACCTTACTTAGAAGTTGATTAGAAATGGACAAGGAAATTGATTCAACCTCACCGTAGTTTACACATAAAAAGGATCGAGATATATGCAACTATCCACTCATGTTGAAAGCTCTTATCATAAACATCCAAATTAGGTAAAGTTTATAGGATCATTGAAGCAATCACCACGATCATTTAAGTAATCACCACAAGTATAAAATCAAGAAAATGTTATGCCCTATGTCCTTGTGAGTCTTTTTCATTTAATAAACGTCATGGAGTAACTCATAAGACATAACAAGCAACAATTGAAAATGAGACAAAGAAAATTTATAATCATTTATATGCCCCTAGTTTGAAACATCATTGGAACATTAAAAGAGTCAATATCAACTCAAGATCAGTCTATATGTGTTTATGTGGTGTTTAGGAACATCTTTGATTCATCATTCAATCATAGCATATAAATCAATTAAAAATTGGATTTCAGCAATGTATATTTGTGTCTGAGTCAGTGAGATAAACAATATCAGTAATTTCAATCCAATGGAGTGTTGAGAAACACTGTTTGATTAAAGTGTTGAGAAACACTAGTATGATGTCTGTTAAAGGTAGGTGGTGTTTAAGAAACACCTTTATTTATTATAGTGATATTGATGTTTTGATTCTATTAAAGAAATATTGTTTGTAGTGGAAAAAATTCCTAGACAAGGACCTAGGATGACACAATAACCAATAACCGCCAACTAAACATGCTAGCAAAGATTCCCCCAATGCAGTATGCCTATCCTAAGATGCAAATATAGACAAAATATAGGCAAGGAAAGTATATTCGTGAAGGGCTCAGGTCCAACCGATGTCAAGAAAATGACCAGGAAGGATTTATGCAAGAGGTGCATTGATAGATGGAGCATTGATTACAAGTGATGCCCATTTTCCAGGTTTTCACCACTTGGCCAATTTCTATTTTTGCTACCAAGACACCTATTTTCCAGGTTTTTGCCAGGGCACTTTTTCTTGTTTTTCAAAAATTTTGTACTTTTTTTTTTAATCTCTTTTTTTTTTTAGTATCTAGGTACCTGTTTGCCAGGTTTTCACCAAGGATACATTTTTTTAGGACTTTTTCCACTATTTTAGATTTTCTCTTTTCCACTGTTTTTGGCTTTCTTCAAGATCAATTTTTCTTATTTTTGGTATTTTCTCAGGATCACTTTAATTGTACAAGCTGTAACCACCTGAATTTGGTCTGTTCCAACTATGGACCCTATTTGCCCTAAGTGTGATCATACCCTCGATTATGTCCAAACGACCCTGTTACTGCTTGGCATAATTCTTCAAATCAATTTAATGTCC
>MU226129.1:204467-214694 GCA_018584345.1 Thuja plicata
TCATATTCTTCTGGTTCACCAGAATCAGTCAATAAAATGGAATACAAAGAAGGAGAAAACCTTTCAGGAGGTCTACTTGACCTTGTAGAATGTCTAACACTTACAGGAGTTTGTGGGATAACCTATTATTTCTGAGCATTAGGTACCAGTGGTGTTCCTTTTTCAGGAGTCTCATCCAACACTACAAATTCTTGTCTGACCTGTTCATGCTTCTTTTCCTGCAATTGTTCTTTATACATGACCTTCTCATTGAATATAACATCTCTACTTCTAATTATCTTAAGATTTTCAAAATCCCATAACCGATAACCATAGTCATCTACTCCATATCCAATGAAGGTACATTTTTGAGATTTAGCATCAAGCTTGGTTCTATTTTCTTTATCAACATGGACAAAAGCTTCACAACCGAAAGTTTTCAGAAATGAATAATTTACCTTTTTACTAGTCCATGCTGCCTCTAGAATACCACCATCCAAAGGGGATGAAGGTCCTCTATTTATCAAGTAGACTACAATGTTTACAACATCTGCCCAGAAATGAAGGGGCAGTCCAGCTTGCAATCTCATGCTCCTTGCACGTTCCATGATTGTCCTATTCATTCTTTCTGACACACCATTTTCTTGTGGGGTTCCTAGAACTATCTTCTACCTTTGAATTCCATTGATAGAACAATAATATTCAAAGCCTGTGCTGCAATACTCACCTCCATTATCAGATCTGAGACACTTCAACTTCTTTCCTGTCTCATTCTCAACCAAAGCTTTCCATTTCTTAAATGTTTCAAAAATATCTAATTTTTGTTTCAAAAAATATACCCATGTTTTCTGGTTGAAACATCTATGAAAATAACATAATAATGAGAGCCACTGAGAGATGATACCTGAGCCAGTCCCCATACATCTAAATGCACTAGCTCTAACTTCTCACTCTTCTTTTCTTTCCCAACTCTGATAAATCTGACTCTTTTCTGTTTACCATAAACACAGTTTTCAAAGAACTCTAAATCGATATTTTTTAGTCCTGGCAATAGATTTTTAGAGTGAAGGATTTTCATCCCTTTCTCACTCATGTGCCCAAGCCTATGGTACCACATTTTTGAATTTTTTCCTGCAACATCTATAGTAGCTTTCCCTGCATTAACATTATCAGTAGCAGCTAAGGTAGAAAAAGTGTTACCAGTACACAGATATAATGTGCCTATCTTTGAACCTTTAGCTACTACTAATGAACCTTTAGTGACCTTCCAGACATTGTCTGTAAACATGACTATGCTGCCTTCACTACCCAGTTGTCCTACAGAAATTAAATTTCTTCTTAAATTAGGGACATGCCTTACCTCCTGCAGTACCCAGTCATTTCCGTTTGGCAACTTGATCTTTATTTTCCCTTTCCCAACAATAGGACAGGGCTCATCATCACCCAAATATACCTGTCCAAAATCACCTTGAACATAATCTTGAAAATATTTTCTATGGGGTGTAGCATGGAATGAAGACCCATAATCAATTACCCAGGAATCATTAACATTATCCAAACATAATATTAAAGCATCTTGTAAAGTATTACTTGCAACATTAGCTTCCTTACTGTTATTTTCATTTCTATCTCCTTGTTTGTTTTTCTGAGACCAACAGTCTTTCTTTAGGTGACCAGGCTTTCCACAGTACTAGCAATCTTTCTTTCCTTTTGATTGAGAACGTCCTTATTTGACTTCCCTTGTGACTTTCCATGTGAAGGGCCTTTTCCTCTTTCACTTGTTCTTCCTCTGTTCTCCATGTTTAAAGTGGAACCTGATGAGGTTGAAGTTTCACCTGTGATTTTTTGTCGCATTTCCTCGCTTAGGATAACACCAACAACTTCATCAAATTTCAAAGTATTTGAACTAGAGACAGAGTTGCTTACATCCATAACCAAGCTATTCCAACTTTCTGGCAAAGAACATAAAAGTAAGAGAGCCCTAACCTCTTCATTGAATACAATTTTTACGGATGACAATTGACTGGTGATGGTATTAAAATCATTTAAATGATTTGGTACAGATCCTCCCTCACCCATTTTCATATTAAACAAACGCTTCATAAGAAATACCTTATTCAAAGCTGAGGATTTCTCGTATAACTTAGCCAATGTCTCCATCAGCTCTATGGTCATTGTTTCCTTTGATATGTTGAATGTTACAAATAGTGCAAGGCACAATCGAATAGATCCCAGTGCTTTCCTATCCAAAACCTCCCAGTCCTCTGCTGACATAGTTCCTTATTTCTTGGTTTTTCCTTCTAATGTCTTCCACAGATCATTCTGATAGAGATAGTCCTCCATTTGCATCTTCCATAGCTGGAAGTTTTGACCATTCTACCCTCCTCTACCATTTCTCCCACATAACCGAGAGACTCTCCCACTAACTCATGAGACCTGCTTCAGAGAATAGATGAAAGAATGAACGAAAAAATCTTGCTCTGATACCACTTGTTAGAATAATAAGCAGAAAAATGCAAATATAAACACATAGAAGAGAACACAATGAGATAGAGATTTAACATGGTTCACCCAATCCCTGGGCTACATCCACCAAGCTTGGGGGCGCTGCCCCCAAACCCCTATAGATAAGTCTGGGAGGAAACCGCGTCGAAAGAACCAGAGTCTGATTAGGCTCCATTTCCTTTCGACAAGAGTATCACTATGGTCTCGTTTCCTCCCAACGTGGCAAGGCTAAAGTATGACAAGTACATGAGAGAAACTAACCCCCATGACCATGTAAGGGAATTCTGTGCTCTCAGCATTGAGTACATGCATGAACCCACATACCTCATGTTGGTGCTATTTCCTGTTTAGATTATGCCCTGTAATTTTCCTAGGGTCTCCTATCATTGATAGTGTCAAGGGCTTTGAAATTAAGATTCAAATTGTTCTTATACCTTTGCAAAATTAGCTTAAACCCTTAACCTATTTGAAAATGGTGAAAAATGACTAAAACAACCATAACTGCCTTGGCCGATTCTATTTTCATGTTACTTTTTCGGTCACTTAAGTCTCCTCAAGTCATGTGCCCATTTTAAATGGGTTACTTTTGAAAAAATACTGTGATTCCTAACCACTCTAATAATTCCTAAGTCACGCCATGAAAAGTCCCTTTTATGTCATCACCTTATGTGTCGAGCAAGTCAACTTTAATCAAACGGTCGACTTAATGGCTTAATCAAAAGGTGCTCGACATCTATCGGTTAAGAAAATAAGTGGTGGTGACATGTGTCCTTGGTGGACCCATACATTCAAAGGTGGAAAGAGCTTAAACCACGGGAAAGTTATTTTAAATCTGACAGCTCGCTTAATCACTTAAAGGAAAGGTGCACGATATCTAATGGGCAAGCGATTAAGCGGTAGTGATGCGTGTCCTTGGTGGGGCCAAACAGTTGTAAAGGCACTTTGTTAAATAGTGGGAAAGTTTGGAAAGATCGAACGACCCACTTAATCACTTAAAGGAAAGGTGCACAATATCTAACAGGCAAGTGATTAAGTGGTGGCGACACGTGTCCAGGAAGGAGTGTGCGTCTAGTCACAGACAAGTATAAAAGGTGTTAAAGCCCAAAAAGATCTGACTGTTGGCTTAATGGCTTATACCCAAGATGCATGACATCTATCAAGTAAGCCAATAAGCGGTGATGACATCTGGCAATTGGTGGGCCCAGGCATTCAAAGCTGACGAAAGTTTAAACTTCAGTTAAGTTGTTTCATATCTGACGACTCGCTTAATCGCTTAAAGAGAAAGTGCTCAACATCTAGTGAGTAAGTGATTAAGTGGTGGTGACACGTGTCCTCATTCGATAGTTGTTTTTGGGAAAAATAAGATAGCCGTTAGATGCAGAGAATGATGTCCAGAATCAATTGCTCAAATTCAAAGTTGATAAAATAAGTTACAGAGAGCCGTTAAGCCGTGAAATTGAAACCTATGAATTAATTGAAGAATGTGTGGCAACTCTAGTTGAAAGATTGATTTGGTTGAGGCCATAAAATTGATTAAGTCGACTGTAGTCTCAATGATTCACCAAAACCATTTGGGCAAAGGCGGAATTACAAAGAAAAATGGCTTCACATGACTTCTGTGCAGAACAAGTAAGCTTACTGATTCACTATCATTCAAATTGAGGTGGAATTTGCAGTTCAAAAAGGTTTTAGTGCTTTGTTTTAGAATATGAGTCTATTATTAAGAGAAAAAACCTTAGAATGGCCCCTAGGGTTGAAGTCTCTGGAGAGGTTGATTACCAGAAGAGAAAGAAGTTAAGAAAGAAATGATATCAAATTTTGATAAGATTATCCCTAAAGAGGGCAGGCAAATGGTTAAGAGGTAGGGAGTTCTCATATTTCCATAATGGGATCTAGCAGATGCAGTAGTCTTTGATGCTATGAGAAAGCAAGCTAAAACTATGAGCATTGCTAGGACATCAATTGGTGCCCAGTTTAGTGAAGATCATGCAGCTCTGGAAATCTGGTCATTAAAGAAAAAGGACAAGAGGAGAATGAAGGAGGATGATGAGGTTGAGGACACAGGTAGTCTACTTGTGAAGAGGGTTGCTGACACCTCAGGAACTGAAGCTGCAAACCTTGTTGTACAAACAACCAATTTAAGCATGAAATTAGCAGAGAGAGAAAAGGAGGACTATGCTAGCTTAAATGAGAGATATGAGTTCATACTCAAAGCTTATAATGAGGAAAAGGTCAAGTCCTTGATGAAAGATAACTAAATAGCAGAGCTGGAGGGTAAACAAAAGATCCAATTTGTGCCCCAAGGGGTAATTTCTTAGGAACCTCATCAACCCTTCTCCTCTAGTCCATTTGTAACATATCCCCCATCCCCTACACCTCTAAGTCCTACTACCCAAGAAGCCATTGATAATAAAAGAGAAGAATTAGAGGCTGAGAAGAACAGGTTGATCAGTGAGAGGTCAAGGCTGGAAGAAGAAGGTAAAAGGGATCTTGAAGATTCCACTGCATACAAAGAGGCTAAGGAATTGGTAAAGCAAAGACATTTAGATCAGATATTTTCCAACCTCAAAAGGTGTGCCAATGAGGTTAACCTTTCTAACCTTTATTTACTGGGAAAGAAAATTGTAAGCATCACCAGCAAATATGAGAATGAAAATATGCAGTGGGATCATAATTGGAAAGGGAAGGCAGCCCATGTCAAATCCTTTTACTCTCTTTCAAAGGAGCAGAATAATGTTGACATCACCCTGACCAGTACCTATAAATGTCTCAAACTGATGGTTAATTTAGACATCAAGAAGAGCATGGTCATAAAGAGGGTCACAATTTTGAGAGATGAGTTCTTGAAGGAGAGGTATGATATGTATCCCAATATGTTCAAAGAAGATGGGAACATAAATAGTGAAGCCTTATGGCTAAGGCAATTAAATGAAGCACTAACCAGCGGAACAAAAAGTATTATCACATTGGCAAATACTGGCTAGTTTGTGCTAGCTATTGATATTTTGAATAAAGCCAAGGCATTCTTTGAATCCTGGGAGGCAAAAGTTGAGAAGGCTAACGGTGACTAGGAAGAGTCCAATGGCCAGAAGGATGAAGTTCTCAATTTTAGTTGGCTGAGTGATGAGGTGTTTACTACACGGGTTAGCAAATATGGAATAGTTACCCCGGTGGCATGAGATAGTAAATATAAAGGGGAGAACTAACACCAAGGAGGTTGATAAATTAGAGAAAATTAGATATTTGGGCCTATGCAACAGTAAGAAAAAAAATCCAGATGACAAAGACCCAGCCAACTCACAGCAACTTCAAGCATTCAGGCGGTTATAGGACAAAAGATTACATGGCTGATAGCAAATTTTTTTATTCCCATCCGCCTGAAATTTTGTCTCTTCTTGTAATTGTATTTTTTCACTTAGTCCAGTCATCCATAGCTTGTTGCATCCTTATTTTCCAAAAGGATTCCAAGATGACTGTGGCTGTCTATAAGTATCAAAGTCTAGTATTGTAATAAAGATGGTAAAAATAAGACTACAAGGCAAATTACTGAATTGTGTCTGAATGTTGGTTTTAAGTCTTTTGAGTGTACTGATATTCAAATTCACATTAATAAAATACAATGGAATCTCCATTTTGATGTCAATGATGTCTTCTTGCATTTTCTATTGATTCTTGTATGTTCAATTTGTAAGGCATTTTGAGTATACTGGTTATAAGATAGTCATGTTCTTGTTTGCGAGTTGCTTTCAAGGAGAGTTTTAAATCTTGCAGATAATTGTAGAGGATTAGGGTTTATGCAAGGATTTGATACATGGGTGTGAGGATGAGAAGATAGCTTGTAAGGCATTCTATCTGGGTTTCATTTGTATTTCTATTTATTATCTTTAATATGTGTATGCTCTGTTTTGACTCTATCACCCATGATTAGGCACTGGTCAAAATGCTGACAAGTGGTTGTTATCATCAATTCAAATTCAATCAATCTTTATATTTTTGTTATTTAAAATACATGTCTAGTTAATTGTATTCGTTAAAATTCATCTTAGTGATTCCTTGAAGAGTGAATCAACAGGTTATCCTTCCTAGGCCTAAATGGCATAAAAAGAAGAAGGATCACCAATCCTTAATCCACTGTTAAAAACTGCTAAAAATAATATTCTATCAAAGGTGCACCCGCCTGGGTATGTGGAACCCAAAGTGTAGAAGGATTTTTAATCCTTGTTAATTATCCTTTTCCCTATGAGAATCCAACTTGGGTATAAGAGAGTCTGGCATTTATTGCCGTTGTAATTGATTCCACAAGAAAAAGAGCTAACAAATTGGCGACTCTACTGGGGATCTTGTAATGTTCTCAGAGTCAGGATTATGAAAGAATTTGTCCTTACAATATTGAGAATCGGTTTGTTCTTCCTCATAATCATTAAAGCGAGTTTATTCTATTTATCTACCGTGGCACATTGTTTGAAGGTCCTAATTCTGAAAATGATACAGATCTTGTCTCAGTTGGAATAGTTGATAACTCTAAGATATCTAGTATGGTTCCTTGTTTTTTCTCAAGAGGAAGTCCACTGAATGAGAAAGAGTTGTAGTTATGGACAGTGAAAGATTATTTTCTTGAAATTTCCAGGTGAGAAATTATCAAGCCTAATCTATCTGCAAAGTTCTACATTTTCTTATTTCTTAAAAGAAATCTGAGACATGACAAGGTGTTTGATCTTTATATATATTAATCCTCTGAAAAGGGGTGGCGACTCTAACTTCTGTGTATTCTAGTATTGTATAGTGAAGTATTTGTTTGTTCTATGAGATGAGCCGACAAAGAAATACTAGATCATATTCCAAAATGAATCCTAAAAAGGATCTTGGAGAAGAGCTCCGTACGCCTCAAAGGAAATAATGGTCCAAAAGAGGGGCATCTAAACATGATTCCCAACATGCCTCTAAAGGAAAATTGGATATTCCCATTCCAGAAAGGAAGTCATCTTCATCTGAAGATGAAGAAACCATGGGACCAGTTGATACTTATAGAGCTAATACTAATTTTGATCCCTTTAGGGATGGAGAAAATACTGACATAGGATTCTTTCCTGCTGAAGAAAATCTTGCTCCACCAGAAGAGACTTCTGCTGCTGAAACAACATCATATGATTTTGATAAGTTGCAAGATGAGGTTGTGGCTTTGAAAAGAAAAAAGAAAGAACAAGAAAAGGAAATAGCTGAAGCAAAGGAAAAACGTGAGCAAAGGATATATGACTTATTATTGGAAAGATAAGAACTCTTAGCTGAGACTAGAAGGAATGACCTCAAGACTAAAAGCCTAAATCAAGAAGTCAAAGGTTTGGATCCAGAATTGTTCGGTACCCTCAATGACTTGAGAAAAAAAGACCTAAATAAAACCTCAAACCCTGACAAGGATGAGTTTGAGAAGGAAGGACATGTCATTAGGCAGTTGTTCCCATATGAGAATGAACAAAATGTGAAACTCAAAGCAACGACTAAAGATGCCACTGACAAAGGTAAGCAAAAGGTTGTGGGTATCAGCATAAATGAGCCTAGGAAGAAAGTTTCTAACCTTAAAGGAATACCTCAAATTGATTTGGACATTGAACAAGCTAGGAAGGCTAAAGATGACTTGGAAAAACAACTAGAAAAGTTAGAATTGGAAGCTGCTGCAACTGATATGAAGATGAAGATAGCTTTACTTCATGCCACCAATAATACTACTGTAAGCAGTTCTATGGATGTGAATCAAGGAGCACAAAAATTGAATCCATCTGCTGATCTAACTCTGAACAACCAAGGTGGTGCTCCTAAGGTCCAAAAGTGTGGAAACAACCCAAATGTTCAAAACTTTGGTCCTAATGTAGCTGCTCAAATTATGGGTCCTCGCCCAAGTATTCAAGCTACCAAGCCCAAGCAGAGTGTTCCTCCACCTGTTCAACATCAAGGAGGAATTTCTGGACCAAATGGTGATAACGAGCTGGGGAATTTTCAGAGGAGGCCTATCCACATGAACATATACATAGCTCTCTTCTTTGAAGGCATTCCTGGTCACCCTAATGTGATCCCCAATGAGGTAAGAGATAGGATCCCTAAATTCATAGGAAATAATGTTGTTACTTGTGAAGAGCATTTAAAAGCTTTTGGTGATAAGATGACTGATTTTGAAATTGAAGATGAGGATGTCATCATGAAACTTTTTGTTCAATCTTTAATTGAAGATGCTAGGGATTGGTTCATAAACTTGCCTAATGATAGTATTGCCTCTTGGGATGAATTTGTAAAATCTTTTAGGGAGCAGTATAGAGAGAATGTTAATTATGGATATATGTTAAATGAGTTTAATAACATCAAGAAGTTCCCAAATAAAAATATTGCTGATTTTAAGAGTAGATTCCAAAAGGCCATGGACAAACTGTTCCAAGTTTTGAGATTGGATGAGGAAGTGTGCCTTACCACTTATATAAATGCTGCTGATGGAAAAATGTCTTATCTTCTTAGAGATAAAAACCCAACTACCTTAAGGGATGCTTACAAGATAGAAATTGACATTGAGAGTAATAGGAGAGTGTCAGGGAAATTGGGGAAGAGAGAAGACAATAAAATTTGGAAAGAAAAGGGATCTACCAATAAAAGTGTCAAAGAAGATGATACAGTGGATAAATTGGTGAGT
Source organism: Thuja plicata (assembly GCA_018584345.1). Taxonomy (NCBI): domain Eukaryota; kingdom Viridiplantae; phylum Streptophyta; class Pinopsida; order Cupressales; family Cupressaceae; genus Thuja; species Thuja plicata. Next base: position 213,625 of record MU226129.1, read on the forward strand.
GAAGTTAAAGACCTTATTGCCAAGATGGATAAAAATGATAGAGGAGGGTACCAAGATAATAAGTATACTAACCAAAGATTTGACAGACAACCTAACTTGAGAGATTATCCATACAAGACCAATTGGAATAATGGTAAACTTGTCCCTAAGGGGAAAGATAACCCAAAAGCAAAAGAAACCCCAAACCCCCTGAAAAGGAACAATGCCAACTATGTTGAGAACACTCCCTGGTGTGATGCTTGCAATATGCCACACTCTTCCTATCAATGTGTAGTAGCTCAGGCTTTGTTTGACCAAACAAAAGAAGGAGAGTAGGAAGGCCCTGCTATCAATATGTTCACTGTAAAGAAACCATATCCATGGCTCCCTGATAGTGCCTCATCTTCTGATAATTCATGTTCAGAGGATAATTATTTTTTTACAAACCAGTTACAAAGTTTAACATATCAAAGTGATCAGGATGAGTATGTTTCACAGGCAACTATAAACATAGTGGGTCATGATAGTTCACAATCTCATTTTAGGACTCCCACTGATGAAGAAAAAATATCCTTAATTGTTGCAGCAATTAATCAAGCAAGAAGTGCCTACAACTTGAGAAATAGAATAGTACAACCAGTTCAAGGCAAGTCTACCCCTGTTTATGTTAGAAAAGACTCACCTCAAGTAAGTGAGGATTTTCATCCTAAGAAAGATGACAAAGATGAATGTTGCAAACAAGTAGGATCTTCTCATGATCATATTGGGGAGGGGATATCAAAGGAAGAATTAGTACCAAATGAGAAACTCAAAAAATGAAGAAAGTAAATGATATGCCCCCTGAATCGCCTCATTTTGACATGAAACATGCTTTGACCCAAATGAAAGTCTCAGTTCCTATTATGGAAATGTTGAAAATAAAAGAGCATAAAGAAGTTGCTCTAGCATTATTAAAAGGAATAGGTGATGTATCTGTCCCTAATCATGAGGAGATACCTTTGACACTAACTAGTGCTAAAGAAGATTGTTCATTAGTGAAAGGAAAAGGAAAGAGCAAGGAATTCTCTAACATTTGCATTGGAAATATAATA
>MU226129.1:240395-254115 GCA_018584345.1 Thuja plicata
ACAGACAGTCAAATTGCTATTGAAGAAAAGATCAAAGAAAACAAACAACTAGATGATGAACTCTTGAAAGCAAACATGAAAGTCCTGGAATTGGAAAACATAAAGAAGAAGTTGGAATCTGAATTAATAGAAGCAAAGGATAAGATTGATAAACTCCACAAAAGTTCTGATTCAATTCAATCTCATCTCAATGCAAAAAAGAAAAAATGTGACATTACTGGTCTTGGATATAGTGTAGCACAAATTGAAATAAACTCATTGCAAGAAAGAAAGAAAGCTCATGAAGCATCTTCAGAAGAAAAGAAATTTGAAAATGTTACAGAGATTAAAACAGATCCACCTAAAGGGGAAATCAAGCAAGTTAACATAACTTGTTATGCATGTAACAAACATGGTCGTTTGGCAAGAGATTACAAAGAGGTAAGACCTTTCAATGGTTACTATTTCTCCTGTAATAAATTTGGTCACAGGGCTATACATTGTAGAACAAATCAAAGAAATCAGTCACAACAGAATCAAAGAAGAATGAATCAAAACAATCAGAGAAATCAACCTCAAAGAAATTTGCAGAACACTACATGTCAGATATGTAACTACAATGGACACAACAAAGCAATGCAGCATGATGAACAACAACATCGGACCTCCTATCATTTGTCACACATGTGGAAAGGCTATACACATCTCAAGGTTTTGTAGATCCAGAACTCAAAAGTAGGAGGATCCTAAGAAATCACTATTTGAAGAAGAAGGAGAAGTCAAGTTTGTTCAAGCAACAGAAGATTCAAGAAAAATTTGGGTTGAAGTAAAGAAGGACAATGATGTTGAAAAAGTAGTTGATGCATCCACAGTGGACACACCCTCTACTTCTGCTTGAATAAACCTTCTTGGTCTTAGGGGGAGCTATTCTAGCTCAGGACCCCTGCGCGGCTGGTATGATCACCTCTGAGTATGCGCCTATGGATTCATGGTTATTAGCACATAATATTGCAGTATGCATACATGCATTGTCTCAAATTCATCAGGATCAAAGTTACAAATTCTTTGAGTAGTTTGCATATGGTTGCAAACATTAAATGCAGTAGCTTTTATAAAAGAATGTAAATGTTCGATCTTCTTCACACTTGCATTTGAGATCATATAATTTGGAGAGCATTGGAGCACTGAGCATCAAAACATGGAAGCATAATAGATTTAGCAGTTAAGAAAATGGATAAGAAGTTGAAACAGAACCCTAGCAGTCACGCAATTTCAAAATCTCATGAAACCCTACTTAAGCAAGTTCCAAGTAAGTATGGAAACTACAGTAGTATTTGATATTATAGAGAGGAAGATATTTGTATTCAAGAAACATCCATTCAAATCCATACTAGATGATGTGGAAGGATCTTTTTCCAAAATCCTGTTAGGTGTTGTTCACGTAGAAGATATCTACGCATACATTTACTGTAAGAAATAAATAGTAGGAGATATCAACATAGCCACTCATATGGGATCTATGATGAAACCTAATTATACATTCAAGGATGAGTTCACGCACTTTATTGATAACCCTATCTTCAAATACTCGAATGCGCATGAGTTTGATGAGCCAGAATGGGTTAAGATTTTGCTAAGTAGAATACATGATGATCTTTACTAGATTGGTGAGGTTCCTGTACACATCACTACAGACCTAATCCATGAATTAACCGAACTTCCCAAAACTGGACCAGTTCTTCCTACTAGCAAGGATGTCAAGAAGCAAGTGGAACAAGTTTGCCTATCTAGAAGTGACAAGCATGGGATGACAGTTGACCCTATCAAGGAAGATGACATAAAACTTCTAACAATGATACTGGGGTATAAGTTTTAGCAAGCAAGCAGGTTAAATAGTGTCTCTGTAGCAACAGTCCTAGCAGCTATCAGAATGGTGAAGGATAACACTCAATAAAACCTATGTGAGATCTTGCACGCTCAATTGATTGAAAAGATTCGAATCATCATGATAGGAGAAAGACATTCAGGTTTGGATCTTTGATCATCTACTTGTATTTCCATATTTTTGGAAAGGTTGCAAACCTTTACCTAGACAGGAGCAAACCCACAATGTCTCATATTTCACTTAAGGACACTTTAGAGAGAAGTGGAAGGGATGCCATGGATATGGATATCAAGACATTTAGGATCAAGATGCAGAAAAGGTTCAGATTATCTAAGAAGATAGTTGATAAATACAAGGATACCATATGTTTCATGGTGGAAACAAATTGCACTTGCACGGAGGCAGTTGAACCTAGAACCAAATGGATTCATCCTCTTGGTTATGAAGTAGAAAAACATGTGTTAGAAGGTTATGAACAAGTTCTATTGTCTGCGCCCAAAGATCCAAATGAGCCTAGGTGGGGCACTTACAAAGAGAAGACCAATGAAGTGGATAGTATCTTACACAGTGCTGATAATAAAAGGAAGACATCCAGAATTACATCTAGCATTCTAAAAGTTCATGGGGTCACTCAAGAAGATCTTGACAAAGCTAGAGAAGCCAAGATAGCCAAAGAACTTGAGAAGGTTGAAGAGATCCAGAAGAAGAAGAAAGTAGAGAGCACCTCTACGCCCTCTACCACCATTGAATTAGACTCATCTCCACCTTCTATACCAAGAAAGAAGACTAGAGGAAGAAAATAGGCACCCACAAATCCCATCCTCAAGGAACACTCAGAGAAAAGCAAGGAATACTCAAGCTCCTCCCGAGGTAGGATTTAGACCTAGTCTAAATGTCTTGAAGAATAGGATTGTAAATGAAGGGAGATTAGATACACTTTCTAAAATCTATGAAAAGTATCAAGAGATGGATAAGATTGAGATACATTCTATGATCATATCTCATATGATCAAGTTTAAGAAGCCTATTCTTGAACTCAAAATAGTGATACTGGATAAGTTATGGAACATACTGGAGATCATGAAAAGACATGCAATAGAGGAAGACATGAGGATTAGAGAAGAAAAATTGGATACTCTTCTCCCTGTATGCTCACATGATGAGAAGGCTATTCTATTAGATCTGGTGAAGCCTAATCTTAGAACCAAGATAAGGACTTTACAGATTATGAACAAAGAATATGAGTAGATAGGTAAAGATACTGAAAAGGCATTTGAACAAGTATTTATGGATAGAAACATGTATCCATCAATGATGCCTACTACAAAGGTAACTCTAGCTCCTCCCAAATAGGTTACAGAACCAATGATTCAGAAAGCACTTACAACAGGTCCACAGGTTTCAGCGCCCATAGTGACAATAACTTTTGATATAGAAAAAGACTCAAAAGATACTATAGTAGTTGATAATATCAAGATATCCATGACATCATCTAAAAAAGACATGGACAAAGTTAATAAAGCATTTGTAAGCACTGAAGAAATGTGCATTGATGATACATCTGCACAACAAGATGAAGTTCCCTCCAATGATCCAATTGACTTGAATGAAGAAAAAGGCGATGAGACACCAATAAATGAGATACCAGTAAAGAGTGAAGGCATGGATACCAGTCAGAATACTATATTCTCACCATTCACTCAACCATCTACTTCATTGTTGTCAAGGTTAACTCTTGATTCAGCAAGTCTGGACGCTTGGGGAGAAGAAGACCTGATCAAGATCAGCGTTCTTGCTATGGAAAAAGCAAAAGAGAAACAGGTGATGAAGAACCCTCACTTTTTGGAATCAGTGAACATATTGAATGAATTAGTGCCTACAGACAAGAAATTAGCCAAATTTCAATTAGTTGAATATGTGGACAACATTCTAACAAACTTCAAATCACATTTTACAAGCCTAGTAGACTCAGCTACTAGAATTGCAGAAGATGAATACAAAAAGGAGAGACTGAATGAATTGGTAAAGAATTTTACCTTAGACCTAAAGTCTTTAAAGATTGGGCAATCCATATTAAAAGAATTGGAAGCTAAGGGAAAGAAGGTCATAGAAAATTGCATGGACAGAGTTAAGTTCACCTCTGAGCACATTAAAAAGATAGAAGAGGCAGAAATCATGGTGGACAACATCAAAAAATCAGTTGAGACTTCCACGCAAGACATGAACATCTGTAACAATGTCTATCAAGGATAGTTGGACAAGATTGAGAAGGCTAAGTTGGAAATCAGCAAGATAAGAGTCTGACAAACTCAGTTGAGAAATGCACTTGTGCCATCTCTAGTAGTCCTAAATGAGAACATCAAATAGATTGATGCCACCATTGCGACATATGATCAAGGTCCTTGCATGGATCTAATGAAAATGGAGAAATTGACATATGCCTTATACGCACATCTACAGACAGTTGATGCAATGAAAGTATTCTGGTAGAAAGAGATCCAATCTCTTCAGATTGTGTACCCTGAAGTTTACATGGAGTAAGTATGAAGAAGACTTACAAGTTTTTGTACACCTTTGTCATTAATTTCAAAGGGGGAGTAATATAGAATGTGTATATATGAGAAGTAGTATATGTATATATCAATAAGATGTTATGATATACAATTATTTTTTGTGATTAAGTCATTTTGAGAAACTTGGCCACATTCCTTTGTTGCCATAAATGACAAAGGGGGAGATTGTTGGCAAGTTGACTTCCTGAGGATGCATGACTCATTTTGTGTTGTCATCATGGCAAAAAAGTCACACTAAGTTTTTTTCTAAGATAATCAAAAAGGAAAAATGACTAAGTATGGAAATAGGGTAGACATAGATATACAACAATTAGCACATTAGCGCACATGCGGGAGATCAAATCAGGGCATGCACATTTAGATATATGTTCTATGACACATGTACATACTACATCTAGACACGCATAGTACTAAACAATAGTACGAAGAAGTTACAGACAGATCAATAGACCAATAGTCCAGATGACATAGCATGGAAGCCGACTAGTGTTTTGATCAGCATGAATTATTTTGTTATGTAATGGCTAAGAACCTTTGATTATATGTTTGTAATGATGTAATTAGCATTTTTGTAAATACGCTTGAGCCGACTTGTTCAGAAGCATTGTGTATTTTGTTTTAGGGCCGACTAGAGTCTTGTTTTGGGTGCGCCTATTCGGATATGAACATATAAGTTTGTAATGTAAAGTTATGTTACAAGTGTCAATTATTATGTAAGAGGAAGATATAGAAGAGCAGTATGATGAAGTTAGTATATGACATAACTCTTTAAGAGAGTAAGAGCATTCACACATACACGGAACTGATCAAACAACAATGTCATCATAGTAGTTCACTTTTGATATAGTGTATATCAACTTTTAGAAGGTTGTAGCCTTCATCCTATTGGGAAGTGAGCCTAGGTAGTGAGCCATATACCTTTAATAGGGTTTTGTAAAAGACTCCTAATAGGATTAGACCTTTAACTAGGTCATTGTACTCATATTGTAAAGACTGCTTCTAACAGGGCAAAGGAACTTTAACAGGTTCATTATACTAGTACAATATTTGTGGGTACTAATTCCCACCAAGGTTTTCCTCTGATCAAGGTTTTCACCTAATCATATCATGTGTTATGAGTTCTTATGTTAAGCTTCATTCAATGTATGTTTGATTTATGTTTAAGTTGCTGAAAAGTAATAAATAGACAAACACTGATTCACCCCCCCTCTCAGTGTTTCTAACAAGAAAAATCTGGATCATTTTCATACAAAAGCTTCATATCATCAAAACCAAGAACTTCAATTCTCATTTCAGCCAACAAAGATCTTCTTCTACTCAATGCATCAACAACTCGGTTAGAAAATCCACTCTTATGCTTAATCACAAATGTGAAACTATGCAAATACTCTACCCATTCCATATGTCTTTGACTCAACTTATTCTGACTATCCAAATATTGTAAATCCTTATGATCAGTATACATCACAAATTCACTCAGCATCAAATAATGTCTCCATTTATTCATGGCTTGAACAATAACATAGAATTCTTGATCATAGATGTAATATTTCTGTTTAGCATCATTCAAATTTTCACTAAATAAAGCGATAGGTTTACCTTCTTGAGTCAACACAACTCCAATTACACTTCCACTTGCATCACATTCAACTTGAAATACCTTATTGAATTTAGGTAAGGCTAGCATAGGTAATTCAACAACGTAGTCCATTCCAAACATTGCTAGTCTAACAACGTTTAAAATAGATACAATAAAATATGACAAATACATCACATTCCCCTTAATAGGTATCACTCCAATATCCGCAATACCCCTCAAAGTAGTCATATACCATGGGCTCTTTGTAATTGCCAACAAATTCCTAATTATAAAATTGTGTCTTTTAGAGTCTAGTTAGTAATAAATATTGATTAAAGAGAAGAAGGAGAATGCATTTTACCAGAAGCAAAAACACAAAACGTCATATGAGAAAAAACACAAGATGTCAAAGAAATGAAGGAATAAATATATATGTTATAAATGTGAGATCTCTTTCTTAATTTAATTTAAGAACATGAAACAAGATTTGATCTATAATAGATTTATTCAAAACTATTCAACTCAAATTATTTAAAAATAAAAATGTAACCTCATGGAAATGAAGGAATAAATATATATGTTAATTATAAATGTGAGATCTATTTCTTAATTTAATTTAACTACATGAAACGAGATTTGATCTATAATAGATTTATTCAAAACTATTCAACTTAAACTATTTAAAAATAAAAATATAACCTCATTGCTCATAAAAATATAACCTCTTCGCTCTTCAATGACAAAATCATTTATCCGAACATTCCTATTCTAACATCATTTATAACAGATACAATCAGTCAACCATGTAAGTGGTCGGGTAGCGACGCATGTCTTTTGTAACTCACTTACATATTCTGTGGGAAAATTTGTTTCATGCTTCCTCATAAATATATGACAAAGAAAGAAAGAAAACTAGTTATTGATGACAGGAGGAAGATCACTGAAAAGCTACAAGAGAGAGAATCAGAAATACAAAGACTTACTGAACATCATCATGAGATCACCAATCAAATTGTTCTAATGAGTCATGAGGTAAACCGAGTGAACATAGAACTGAATGGAAAATTGGAAGCTATTGGTGAGCTAAGAGAATAAAATTAAAAACTAAAGAATGAAGTAATGACTCAACAACATCACAATGATATGATCAAGAGAGTTGAAGAAAGCACAAAAAGAATGGATAATTTTCTGGATGGACAAAGAAGAGTCAACAACAATACTAGACTAGGGTTTACCGAGCATGGAGAATCACCATACCAAGATGATAAAAAAGATGTCTACACAAATCCAAGACCAAGGAAGCAGTCATGCAATCACCGTGGAAAACCAGGCCACACATCAAATGTTTGCAGGAGAAAAATAAAAGGTATTCCTAATTCCACATCTACATTCATAGGAAATTGTTATAACTATAACAAGAAAGGCCACAAAGCACATGAATGTAGATCCAAGGTGAAACAACCAAAGAAGGAAAACTACATGGAAATATATTGTCCTACTTGAAAAATGCATGGGCAAACCTCTCTTGAATGCAGAAAAAAAGAAAAAGCAAGCATGGAAGCCAAAAGAACAAGAAAATACTTATCAACCGAAAAGAGTCGATAACTCATATGTTTGGGATTACAATACATGGACAAACTGCACAACATGTGGTAGATACGGACACATAGCTACAAAATGCATGAGAAAATAGATAAGAAGGTCTAGAAGCTGGACTAACCCTGGAATGACATGCTTACACTATCATAGGTTTGGTCATCTAAGCAAGGACTGCAAAGACCGAGTGATAGAGACAATCACTTTTTCCAATGGAAATACCATTGAAGATATCAGAAGAATGAGAAACAAAATGTGGAGGAAAGCTACAAACATTGATGATGCTGGACCAAGAAATACAATTGGTGACACCGTATACAATGGATCTAGTGATATCACCACCCTGACCTAAGCATAACAAGTAAGTACGGAACTGCACTATACCAAGTTATACTTTACACCAGTTTAATTATACATAGATAAAATATCAAGCTAGCATAAATAAAGATGCACTATGGTATTACTTGTTATGAATTTGTGAATCCAATCCCGTCGGTCAATGCATATCGAGAATCATCGGTGAACATACAAAAGATAATTTGTTAGTGTAAACCAAGCACCGTCAGTAATCATGTAAAAAGACAATGAAGACTTCACTATAAACTATGCTCTGTTGGTGAACATGTATAAAGTCAATTGAGTTGATACTTACCCCGAAGCATGAAATTTTCACCGAGAATGAAGTTATCATGTTCCCTGAGTGACTGCATCTTCAAAAACTAAGAAGTGGGTAAAGCAATAAATGCTCCACTTAGGGCATCATCTATAAAAGGATGACAAAATAGCTCATTCACTCACCATGCGATTAACAATGAAGAACAGAGAGAAGAGTAGAGCATAAAGTGAAGAACATCGACTAGATTGTAGAAGTGACTCACAAGAAGATTCACGATATTCAGATAGATCAACAACAGCTACAATAGGACAAGTCAGTAACTAAATACTTTCTAAGCTCATAGTTTATTTACTGGAAAAAACCTAATTTTTAGAAACCATGACAACCACATCTCACATTTCCAAGATCAAGAACGCCAAGGATAAAAAGGTTAACCTAATCAAGAACACTACTTGTGAAGAACCTAAATAAAAGTTCTGTCCAGAGGTTTCTTTGCAACCCGACAATGCTGGAGTGTTTTCAAGCATACCACCTAGGGTTTTTCTGATCAAGGATGTCCGAGTGTATATCCATTGTAAAGTTGCAGAAATCAGAGATCTAGAAGTTGAGAATGATTACAAGAAGCTTTGCACAAACGGAACCATCAAAGATGAACATAAACATATAGAGGTGAAAGGGGATAACAAATTCCCTAATGTTCTTGAAGGAGTTTAAAACTGAGTGGACCAGGATAGTACTAATCATGGTACATGACTAAAATATGTGGCTATACAAGCGAAAATAGATCACTAGGGATGTAATACTCGTAGTGACCGGTTATCCAATAACCGACAAGGCCAAGGCACTTAAACACCCTTCTCGCCCCAAGATTGAGAAGATGATAGGTGAAAAATGGGATGGTAGAGGATTGAAGGTAAACTCCATCAAAGATCTAGAATTGAAATTTGGTGCATGCATATTGGGATACAAGATATTTCAAGCTAGTAGAATGAATAGCATTGCATGCGGAGCAGTAGACACTGCTCACAAGATTGTAAAGAAGGGTCTATAGTTGGATCTATCTGAGCTTCTACTGAAGTAATTGGAGGAGAAAATGAGGACCATTAGATCAACAAAATCTAAATCATGTAAGTTTGGTTCACTTTTCATGTGCATATTCTTCTACTTTCAAAAAATTTTCCCATATGTCGGTAATGTCAACTAGGACACTATCCGACTAGTGACAATTCAAATTAGTGAATTCATTAAGTCACTAGGGAAAAAATTTACATCAGTCATGGATGAATATTTCACTAGATTCAAGAACAAAATGTAGAAAAGGAAGAGGATACTAGAACAATTGGAAGATCAATATAAATATGATATTTGTTTCATAGTGGACACCGATACAACCTTGATCAAACCAGCTGTATCGAGGAAAACATGGTTATCCCCACTAGACTATGAGATCAACATAGATCAATCCACCAATTCTATTGAAGCATTATTAAATGAACCATTTGACAAATCATTACCAAGGTTTGGAGCCTATGAAAAGGCTAAGGCAAGAATAAAGACTGGCCTAGTAGTGAACAAAATTGATAGAAAGAAGGATAAAATGGTAAAGACACTTAAGAAAAAGCTATCGGTAAATGATGAAGAGATAGAACAACAACAACAAGAAACTAAGGGACTGTCACCCTTCGGTGATGGTGAACAAGTGAGTGACTCCGAATCAAGAGTCTGATGCACCACCCCCAAAGAAGCCAAGAACCACTATTGTATCTAGGATGAGGAGTTAGAAAATAAAAGATGCAAGTTCATCAGTGGTTAAGAAAGGACAATTGAGGACTTACAAGAGGAAGCCACAAACCAGGTGAACCTCAGAACCAAAGAGGAGAAGGAGATTAATCTAAAGAAAGGAAGATTAGGAAGACACTGAACAAGATGAACAACCTGAAAAGAACAAACTTCCTACCAAAATTGATGAGGTTGTTGCATCAATCATCAAGTCAGGTAGAATATATGATCCTAAGGTTAGGCAATGGCTAAATCTAAATCCTGAGGATCAGAATAAAATAGAAGAAGCCATCATCATGATAGTGTGTATATTCAAATACATACCTATACAGTTTAATAAGATGATTCCACAAGAACTTCTAGAGAGGTTATCAACAAGGTGGACATTTGCATTGAATTCTAAAAGATAGATAAGGGAAAGATCCCTAGTTTCTATTATGCTACCCAAGTCTAAGCTAGAAGAAATTGATGAAATGATGAATTTGCATTCAAAGAAGTTCTTAGAAAAATTGAGAGCCTACAAAGTACTACAGGGAGGCCTAAATGAACTTTAAAAAGAAAGTGAGGATGCTTGGAGAAAAATAATCAATGTAACTAAAGATGATACAAGCCTCAAGAGAGTATTAGCACTAACTGACAAGCCTCACTATGAAGAAAAAGAGGCAACACCAAGCCTAGAGCACATTTTTATAAATAATACTGAGGATGTCACTTCAGTTGAATTAAACATAGAAGAAAGTAAAGAAATGGATGACATACCTTAGATTTTGTAGTCATTAGGAGACACAACAGATGTCACAATCCAAGATGTGACAATAATAGATATCACTGAATATCCTGCCAATGAAGTAAAGGCAGATGAAGATGTCACTATTACCTCTGAGAAGACCAAGGAAAAAGACATATCAACGGATGCTGCACAGGTTAATATACCAAGACAAATGCCATTATTAATATAGGCTATCAATATCATCTCACAAAAGGAGAAGTCACCTGAACATGATGCAAGCATACTCGAGGATAAGGGTGAAGAGGAACAGAAAAACATAACTGATGAATAGAAAGAAATAAATGGAGAGAAAAAAAATATAGGTGAAGAAGAGAAGAAAGGTGATGCCACTCCCAAGGATATTGAAGCTGAAGTTGTAGATAAAGCTAAGGTTGATGTGGAGATGTCTACACCCAACCGACAGGTAAATACTGAGCAATAGGTAAAAGGCACAACACATCCAAAGCCTTCATCAAGTACATCAAACCATGCAAAGGAACTTGCTATGGTACTGAATACATGTGCCTCCACTACACTTTCAAAGAAGAAGAAGAAAATTTATAAAAATCTAGTTACATTGGATGAGATCATTGAAATACCAGGCTGTGATCCTAGGACATTAGATCCAGAGTCACTTACAAAGTATGCAAAACTTTTTAAAAGGAAAGCTATCCAAGATAAGCTCAAAAAGGAGACTAAGGACACACAAGTACTAGAGACAACTAAGGAAATCCTTCTATAGATTGTACCTGATACTGACATTGATCAAGATGCTCTGATACTTGATCAATTAGCAGTTCTTACCAATGCCATCACATCACAAAATGTAGATGCAGAGAAGGCAATAGAAGAATGTGTAAAACAAAAATACCAATACAAATTGACAAAGAAAATCAACCAAGAAGTGGCAGAGAACAAGGTAAAACTATCTGAACTGGTCAACACATTAGAACCCATTATTTCAAAAGTTATGCACTACAGACCAATTCACTAAGGAGAGTAGTAAAAAGATTGCAAAGATAGGTGCAGATCTAAATGCTAGTGCACAAGGTCTTAGAACCAATGACAATGTAATAAAGTTGCATTATGACAAGATTATGGAAGCTAAAAGGTTGAGAATTGAGATTTTAGAGGCATAATCAAAATTCAGAGATGAGGTAACCGAGCTTCAAGCTCTACTTCTACCAAATCTTAGACTAATGCAACAACATATGACTTTGGCAAGACAATTGATTGCTGCCCCAGAGATGTCTGTCACTGACAGTATCTATGATATGCATGCAAAGATAACATTGGAGCACATGGCCTTGGAACACCTTAAGGAGAAGTGGGAGAAAATGATGGAAGACATGTAGAACTCCCATTCCCATATATTTGACAAGTTGTAAGTATTACACCTTTGTCTTTATTATCAAAAAAGGGGGAAATAATATGTGACAAAGAGAGAAATAATAAAGGGGGAATTGATAAGGTAAAAAGGGGGAAATAATGAAATGAGAAAATATATGTATAAAGGAAAGAATATATACATATACATATACTATACTGAGGCATGCACATAGGGGTATTCATATTGACAAGGTAGAACACATGGTGTATGTACTAAACATTTTAGTTTTTGCACATATCAGTTTTTGATACTAATGTCAAAGGGGGAGATTGACGATCATATTTTTCCATTAGTATGCAAAGGAAATAATTTTTGAACCGTCAGTACATGATCACCGAAAGACAGGATTATAGTATAACCCAACAGAGAAGCTAACAGAGTAAACTGACAGAGTAGGTTACAATGTAAACCGACAACACAACCTTCAGAGGAACCTAAAAGACAAGTTCATAGAGGAACTCGACAGACAAATTTACAGTGAATACCGACAGGCAGACTAAAGAGAAACCTTAGCACTAGTCTACCAAGAGACAACTTTATTCCAAGAAATGTGGATCTGAGTTACACGTCAGATATAACACTTTAGTTTTATATTTAGATTTAAAGCTTATCTTTAAAACCATTTCTTGAGGGATAAGTAAAGTAATTGTAATTGTTTTAATCAGTCTAACTGATTGAAAACATGAAAACTAGGAGATCAAGGTCAAGTTGTAAACCTTTGATCACAGAGTTTTCATAATTATGTGTGAAACCTATTTAGGTCAATTCAATGTATAAATAGATGTGTAATCAATCAGAACATAAGGATGTGATGATGCTTGTAGCCGTAAAGACATATATGGATCAGATACAAAGTTTCATGCAGAAGGACAACAAAAGATGAAATCATTATGAAGAACAAGATCCAAGGCTACCGAGCAAAATAGAGGTATTAATCAGTCACTATAGGTGATACATCATATTGTAAACTTTAAAGTATCTGTACTCAGCAATTCTAGATTGCATATACTCAGGTCAATTATTTTTGACTACATTCTAACAAGTGTAGAAAATAGAAGAAATCCTTTGAGAAGGTGGATTTAACAATCCTTTTGTAAATCTCTTAACCGAGTGCACACTAAATAGTGTTGCTAAAGATCTTAATAGAGTAGAACTTAACCAGTCTAAACATGTTACTCCTAACAGTGTAAGATCATTACAAGTGATCAAACTTGTAAGCCTTAACCGACCCCTTTCATTCTGTAGATAGCAAAGTTTTGTGAGTTTCATCCCCACCGCAGTTTTTACCTTCTAAGAGAGGTTTTATGCGTTACCAAATCTTGTGTTATGTGTCATTACATCTCATGAATGTTTCTATGAATGTTTTGTAAGGAAACTCAGGTGCGGAAACAGCTTCCTACGCTAATCTCTATAGGAAAGTATTGTGAAAATTCTTTTAAATCCTTACAATTACAGATTCGTTAACTACTTGAACAAAGATATTGCAACCACATACCATGCATACAGAAAACAGAGAATGACACAAAGATATACCCTGGGGAAAACCTTTCGGTA
>MU226129.1:268139-282209 GCA_018584345.1 Thuja plicata
TTATGTCTTAAAAGATCAAAGAAATGGAAAGCTAGATGCCAAAAGTGATGAAGGTATTTTTCAGGGGTATTCTACCAAAAGCAAAGCTTTTAAATGTCTAATCAAGGCTTCTAACAAAATAGTTGAAAGTGAAAATGTAAAGATTGATGAATTTGCAGAAAAGAATGAGCTGGAAAGCACAAAAGAAATAGAGGACTACAAAAAGTTTGTATACTATGAAGAACCCACAACTCTACCCAAGCAACAGTGCTTAAATCCAGAACAACAGAATGTTGCAACCGACAATCAAAATGTTGTTATCGACGGTCAGGATAATGATCAAGATAATGTGTAAAGTAATGAAGATCAAGCTGATATGCAAAGAGCTGTACCTATACTTGCAAGATATGTAAGAAGGAACCATCCAGAGGACCAGATCATAGGAGATAAGAAAGCTGGTACAAGAATAAGAAGTAAGTCTTTAAACTCAAATTGCTTAATTTGTTAGTTTGAACCAAAGTTTGTCAATGTTGCACTAGATAATGAAGAATGGATAAGTGCTATGAATGATGAGATTGAACAGATTGAGAAGAAAAAGATATGGTCACTTGTACCAAGACCAGATAAAAAGAATGTCATCGGTACAAAATGGATATTCAAGAACAAACTGAACGAGAATGGAGAAGTCACAAGGAACAAAGAAAGACTAGTATGCAAGGGGTATGCACAAGAGG
Source organism: Thuja plicata (assembly GCA_018584345.1). Taxonomy (NCBI): domain Eukaryota; kingdom Viridiplantae; phylum Streptophyta; class Pinopsida; order Cupressales; family Cupressaceae; genus Thuja; species Thuja plicata. The sequence goes on from MU226129.1 coordinate 268,853, forward strand.
AAGTTATAGAATATGGAGAAACCTTTGCACCCATTGCTAGGCTAGAAGGAGTAAGAATTCTACTTGCTTATGCTGCATACAAAGGATTCAAGGTATATCAAATGGACGTCAAGTCAACATTTCTAAATGGAATACTTGAAGAAGAGGTATACATTGAGCAACTAGAAGGGTTTATAGATCTAGACAAAAGGAACATGGTCTTCTGTAGGACCCTGAAACCATTTGGCCTAAATCATTCAGTCAAAACTATAATTTTCACCATGTGACATGACTGGTTCCAAGAAATAAAAGAAGGTTAATCTTCCAACACCTCCATTCTATAGATAACAGAAAGAAACTACCCACAAATCCAAGGACTATCACCATATTTCCACCTCAATCAAGAAAGAAATTGAATATTGTGAGAAGATTGACAAGATCATGTACAACAACAAAATCTGCAATTTCATGGCCAAGTACCCTATCAATCATGCCTTTGTCACTCTTAAGCAATACGATTAGGCAACCCTCTTGTTTCTTATTCCTCAAATTCTTCCATCATCATCCAACATCATTCCTTCTCTTGGAGTATTAGATCAAATCTCTTCACAATCAAATCAAATCAATCCTTTTAGGTTGAAAGACCTTAATCAAAGTATTACAAACCTTCATCCTCAAACAAACACAACATTTCTTGTAGACCCTCAGTCCATCTCAAGTAATTTAATTCCCTTAGTGATGTCCCATTTTGCTTGAGATCACAAGTCCATCTTCAAGTAGAACAAGTATCACTTAAAATCCTTTTGTGTTTGTATCATCACAAGGTTTTGTCATGCTTAGGTTTTGTTCCAAAAACCTTTAAATCAAAATCAATCATTAATCAATCAATCCTTAATCAATCAATCAATCCAATCCAATCAAATCAAATCTAGAATTAAGATATTTGCTCCATTTCATTTCAATCTTACACCTTCTTGTCTTCCATTCTTCTAAGTCGACCACTGTATGGTAGTCACTCTATCTCAAGCTAAAAACATGAGGCATGCAATACTCAACACTGCTACCTATGAAGAGAATCCTTTTGGCAATCAATACTTTCAAGGCACTGAAGTACAAGCTAAGGAAGTTCCCAAAGAAACTGAGTTAGTGGAACAAGAAGAACAACCTACCTAAGTGAATGAATTCCTTAGCAATCCTTACAATGTGGAAATGGTTGAGAAATCCATTATGCAAAATAGCAATGAAATATTCTTGAATATTATTGAAAATGGCATCATAGTGCCCGCTAACTTTGATGATACACTCCGTACCTGAAATGTCACCAAAGCCGCCGTTTCCACTACTGCAGCCATGACTTCTACCTCAAATGCTACATCATCATGTGACACCAATAATGGACCTATTAGCAAACCTTCCACATTAATACCTACATCAACACCTGTATCAACAACTACTTCAGCACCCTAATTGACACAAGAAAAAATTCAACAAATCCTAAGTGCTTTGCCAAACAATACTGTACATAATAGCACTCAAATGACAACAAATCAAGGAGCAAGCGCCAATGTCAACAACATAGGGCAGATTTCCATGCCTTTGCCTATATCCTCTTTGTTTCAAACAATAGGTATGAAGACATCTATAACTGACACATCTAGAGCTTATCAATATATACCTCCTCCTGCTGTTGGTATGACCTCCATGGGATTTTCAGCTGCACAATTTGGGGGAAGCAGAGCTTATGTGCCACCATTTATCCCACATAATACTCTAGATTTTTCCCAACAATTTAATGAACTCAAAAGTATTGTACATGGTTTACAAATGGGGGCAAGAAGGAGTTTTCTTTTGAAGAGATTTGTCCCTATCCATTTGACAAGTCTATCACAATGCAAGCATTCCCACCAAATTTTGAGATGCCTAAATTTGAGAAATATAAAGGTGAAACATGTCCTCTACAACATCCCAAACATTTTTACATTGCATGTCAAGAAGTTTCTTATAATGAGAATTACCTAAAAAGACTCTTCACTAGGAGTCTTGGAGGCGCAGCTTTGGAATGGTTTATGGCCCTTCCTTATGGATCAATCTCTACTTTCTCTGATCTCACAGAGAAATTTGTTGGACAATATTCATATAACATTTAGCATCAAGCAACACTCAGCAATTTGTGCAATACTAAACAAAAGAATGGAGAAACCTTTGCTAGTTTCTTACAACGTTGGAGACATATTGCAAATTGGATGCCATGGAAAATACCTGATAGTCACTTAATTGACATATTCACAAAGAATTTGATCTTTGAGATGTCTTTATAAATTAAAATGGCTTCACCTAACACCTTTGAATCCCTTGTTAAGAAGGGAAAAGATATTGAAGATGGCCTTTTACAAAGAGGCAGCATCAAACATTATACTCCTAATAATGACAAACCAAAATTTTGGAGTAAAAACAAAAGAGTTGAAAATGATGGAGTGACTAATGCCATGCATGTTCAAACTATTCAAGTGTCCAACAATAAAAATCAAAACAATCGCAACACCAATCAGAATCAAAATTAGAATCACAACAACAATAAAAATCAGAATCAGAACAATCAGAATCAAAACAACAATCAATAACCGCGCAATCAATCATTCTTGTTTCCTCGCAACAACAACAACAAAAACAACAACAATAACAACAACAATAACAATGAGAATCGATAAAATTAAAAATTCACAGCATTAGCAGAACCCCTAGACATGATCTTCAAACAACTTGTAGATCAAGGGATGATAATATATCCAAATACTCAGCCTTTCGATGAAAATAAACCCAAGCCTGTTTGGTATAGAGATAATGAATATTGTGATTATCATTGCATCAAGGGACATGATACCAAGAAATGCATGAAGCTTAGACACTTTGTGCAAGATCTCATTGAGGATGGAAAAATTGAAGTTGAAGGTCAGAATGCATCCTCATCAAATGCGAAGCTTAAAGTCTACAATCAACCCTTCCCACCTCACAATAAAAACAATGCATCCAACACAATCCCATGTGATTACTCTACCAATAGTATCACAGGCCATGATCGAACATGTGGGAGTCTAGAAGAAAACAATATATTTGGGTTTGACGCTCTTTGTGGCCACATTGAAGAATTTAACACACATGTCAACACCATAATCCTCAAAGTTGCTGATTGTAATGCTACTACACGCAGACCCATAGATACTGTCCAAGCTACCGATAAACCTTCTACATCTACAAATCCACTAGCTGTATTATCTACCACTGCTCGACCTGCCTCATGCTATGACCTATTGGCTCAGTTAGGAAATATGCCTACACAGATATCCATTCTAAAGCTCCTAAAAACCTCACCAATCCACAAATAAATCCTTGAAGATGCTCTAAATGAATCCTATGTCCCTGAGAACATCAATGCCACACAATTCCAAGCTATGATCGGGAATCTAGCTGCACGAGAGCATCTTGTATTTACTGATAAGGAATTTTGTGGCCCTGACCTTCATCATAATAATTCCCTCCATATAGAAGGCAAATTCCAAGCCACAAAAATAAAATGAGTCCTTATAGATGGTGGATTTGGCCTGAATTTGTGCACATTGAAGATGATTCATAACATCGGTCTTTCTGAGGACCTCCTAGTTGTAGGCAAGTGCATCACAATAAAGGCCTATGATGATAGAGACTGAGAAAGCAAGGGTTTGATCACACTAGCCTTACAAGTGGACCCATCCCTGATTGAAACTATTTTCCACGTGTTGGATCTAGATCTACCTTATAATATCTTGCTGGGATGACCCTGGATACATGCTATCAAAGGCGTACCCTCTACTTATCATCAATATCTCAAGTTCCCACATCACGGTAGAGAAATCACAATTCCTAGAGATCCTGAGCCCTTTCAATACTGCAAGAGACTGGAAGACAAACAATTTAACTACTGTCCATTGAATGAGTTTGGCCGATATTCTAATGAAGAAACCCCTGTTTCAAATTCTCCCTTAGTTCTAGAAAAGACATAAAAAATACCAGCTGATCAATCCAAAGGAAAGGAAAAGGTTATCGAAGACAAGGTCTCTACATATGAAGCAAAAGCCACCTTTACTAGATCAAGGCATGAGAGAATATAAATTTGAAAGTGCTCTATGCATTGGGAAACTCCCTTTGTCTCCAAAGTCTTATGGAAGACCATCACCATTACCCCCTCTAAAGACAAAGCACTCATGCATTGCAAAACAACCACTTTTGAACATTGGGGGTCTTTATTTGATGAACACATGGAATACAATGTCCTTGATTGGCTCTATAATGATGAAGAAGAAAGACCTATAACTTTCCCCAAAGGAAAGTATCCCAAGGTTACTCCCATTGTTGAAAGCATGGGATATCATGGTACTGGTCTTGGAGCTAATGAAACTAGTAAGAAGAAAATCATAACAGCCAATGGCTATCCTAAAGGACATGGACTAGGTTCCATAGAGACTAAGACTAACTTTGCTAAGGATTATTGTTTAGCTACTTCAGATTTAGACACTGAAGAAGAGGTCTTCAAAATTCCTTTCCACTATGTTGAAGATGACCTTGATGAAAATAACCATGTCTTCATTATCACCCAAGCTGACCTTTCATCCCCTCATCTTCCCCTCAGAAATCCTAATCTAATTGACTGGGATCAACAAGATTGACCACCAGCTTTGGACATTTGTGATTCTGATGAGGCAGTTTTAGCCCTCTTTGGACTTAAGAATCTCCAAGAATATGAACACCAGATCCACTATAGTGAGCAAGCCTACTTTGGTAGCCAGGTCAATTCTCTTAGTTGAAAAAATGATAATAAAGATAAAAATAAAAAAAATGAAAATACGGAAACATCCCCTGGTGAAAACCTCTCCCAGGCACCTTTGGATGAAGAAAAAGAAAAAATAAAGGATGTGTCCTCTAGTGAAAACCTTTCTGAGGCACTAGAGGAGGGAGAAGCTAACCTACCATTTATATCAATAGAACTAGAAGTGTCCTTAGTGGTTATCGAAGACACTATCCTGATCAACTTGGGCACAGAAGAAGATCCACACATCACCTACATTGCAATTTCTCTTAGTGATCAAGAAAAGAAAGACATGATAGCATTACTTCATAAACATAAAATCAATTTTGCCTGGACTTACAAAGATATGCTTGGGCTTGATATAGATGTTTTCATGCACCATCTTACTGTGGATCCGAGTGTGAAACCTGTTAAAAAAAAACTCCACAAGTTGCATCCACAAGTTGCACTGATAGTCAAAGTAGAGCTTCAGAAAATGTTGGATGCTATAGTAATCAGACCAATAGACTATCCTAAATGGGTCTCCAATATTATCCCAGTAGGCAAGCCTATTGGGGGCATTCACATCTACACTAATTTCAGAGACTTAAACCTTACATGTCCTAAGGATGATTTTCCACTCCCAAATATTGACATTATAGTGGATTTGACTGCTGGACACGAGATGTTGTCCCTCATGGATGACTTCTCCAGTTACAATCAGATCAGGATAGCACCAGAAAACTAGCATAAAACTATATTCACAACACCTTGGGGTACCTTGTGTTATCAAGTGATGCCCTTTGGCCTTAAGAATGCCAATGCCACATATCAGAGAGCAATGACTACTATCTTTCATGACCTTTTGCATGTCATTATGGAAGACTATGTAGATGATCTTTTGGGAAAGTCCAAGAAACAAGAATCACATATTCCTATCCTCACTACCATCTTTGAGTGATTGAAGAATTATAAGCTATGGTTAAATCCCAAGAAGTGTGTTTTTGGAGTGTAATCTGGTAAGCTACTAGGATACATTGTGTCACGATGCGGAATAGAAGTGGATCCAAAGAAATTAAAAGCAACCATAGAGATTCCACCACCCAAAACATTAAAACAATTGTGCAGTTTACAAGGAAAACTACAATCAATCAAAAGATTCATGTCACAACTAGCAGATAAGGTGCATCCATTCTCTCATATCCTGCGCAAGAATATCAAATTTCAATGGGATTGCTTATGTCAAAATGCATTTGAGAAACTAAAAGGTTATCTGGTTAATCCACCTATATTGGTACCACCTGTTTCTAGTCATCCTCTAATTTTGTACATATCTACTATAGAGGTCACGTTGGGAGCCCTTATGGCACAATTAGCTGATACTGAAAAAGAGTGAGAAATTTACTACCTTAGCAGGATTCTTATTGGTTATGAGTTGAATTATTCCCTAATTGAGAAAGCATGCTTGGATTTTTTTTCTGTACATAGAAACTATGACATTATATGCTTAATCATAAGATTCATCTTGTTGCCAAAATTGATCCACTCAAACATCTCCTAGCACATGTTTCTCTCACTTGTCGTACAACAAAATGGGTTATGATCCTTAGTGAATTTGACATTGCTTATGTGGATCACAAAGTTATCAAAGGACAAGTAATTGTAGATCAGATAGTTGAAGCACCTATTAAACATAAACATCCATTGATCATAGATTTTCCAGATGAATCAGTCCTCAATCTGGCCCCGAGTACCCCATGGAAACTTTATTTTGATAGATCCTTCACCCAGAAAGGATCGGGGGTAGGAATCTTGTTTGTAACACCAAAAGAGGATCTCATCCTTAAATCTTATAAATTACAATTTCCTTGTACCTAAAACATTGTAGAATATGAAGCCCTTGTACTTGGAGTCTGTCAGGCCGTACAATGGAAGATTCTCAATTTGTTGGTGCTTGGTGATTCACAATTGGTTATCAAATAGGTTATGGATGAATATCAAATAAAGGATGACAAGTTTCTCCCCTATTTCCGTATAGTTGAAGATCTCAAAAAGCATTTCACTAAATTGATATTCCAATAGATCCCCTGCACAAACAACAAAGAAGCAGATGCCATGGCTACTATTGGGTCCTTGATCACCATGCCAGAACATAGTACGCAGTGTGAGTTTCTTGTTGAGAATCTTACGGTCCCTGCATGTGAAAAACTAAATTTTGAAATGGTGTGTGAAATTGATGATCTTAACTCCCCATGGTACCAAGAAGTATATTCCTACCTTCATGATGGACATACCCCACTTTCCTTAACCCCCAATCAATGTAAAACCTTCATTCATCATACTTCGCGATACACAATCCTTGGTGATACCCTTTTGCGAAAGAATTTTGATGGAACTCTTTTAAGGTGTTTGAATTCTGATGAAGCACAAACATCCTTGGAGGAGGTACATCAAGGAATCTATGGGGCTCACTCTAGTGGACTTACTTTGGCCAAAAATTTGTTATGCACTAGATATTACTAGCCTACTATGGAACAAGCTGCCTACAACTATGTGAAGAAATGCGTGCCTTGTCAGCAACACACCAATTTGATACACGCCCCCTCCCAATCCCTTCAGCCCACCATCAGCCCTTGGCCTTTTTCCCGATGGGGTCTCAACCTCATTGGCTAGATTTTCCCTAATTCTTCCAATGGCCATAAATACATCCTTGTTGCTACTGAGTATTTTACCAAGTGGGTCGAAGCTGTCCCTCTTGTCTACACCACTGCAAAACAAATTTCAAAGTTCATTTCAAACTATCTTATTTGTCTCTATGGCATTCCTCAGGACATTGTTACTGATAATGGAGGACCTTTCAAGAACAAGGATGTCATAGAGCTATGTAGGAAATTCAACATTACCCACCATACCTCTTCCAAGTACTTTTTTCAAGGCAATGGTCAAGCAGAGGCTATAAATAAAACCATCCTCAGAATCCTTAAGAAAATAGTCGATGAAGCTGGTCGCGATTGGCACCTTTGCCTCAACCCCGCCCTTTGGGCCTACCGTACCTCCATCCAAACCCCCACTGGCCCCACCCCCTTTTCCCTTATTTATGGCACTAAGGCTATTCTACCCATTGAAATTGAGCTCCCTTCCCTCATAATTTCTCTCAAGAATCTATTGTCCGAAGAAGAATATAGAGTTTCTCACTTGCAAGAGCTAGAAATCCTTGATGAGAGATGCCTCAGTGCCCTAAACCACCTCCGCATGTATCAAAATTGCCTTTGCCTTCAGTTCAACAAAAGGATCAAGCCTTGTCAGTTTGAGGTTGGTGATCTTGTCCTGTAGCACAATATGAAGAACCTCCAGAACCGTGAAAAGAAAGGAAAGTTTGAACCTATTTGGTTGGGGCCCTTCATCATTATAGCAAAGTATGGCTCCGGTGCTTATCAGATTGTGTCACCAGAGGGAGATCTGAGCCATGATCCTGTAATATTGTACATCTCAAGCGCTTCTATGTTTGATCCTTCAGTAGTCCATTGTACAGCCAAAAATTGTCAAAATTCCAAAAAAATAAAAAAAGCAGAAAATCCAAAAATATTCAAAAATCAAGCAAAGGAAAAAAAATCAAAAAATTCAAAAAAGAATAAAAAATACAAAAGATTGAAAAAAGTATCAAAAAAGAAAAAGAGAAAGAAATCTGTCCATCTGTGAAAACCACTTAAGTGGCGCAATGGATAAGTACCATGGTGAAAACCTATTTTAGGTGCCATGCATAGTCAAATCCACCATCTCTTTCCACCATTTTTCCATACAACCTACATCGCCTTCCATAATAAATTCACTACCCATATCTGTGCAGGTAGTTCCTTGACCGTTTTCCACTTTCACAATAAAATTGCATTCTCGCATGACTGAGCTTACCATATCAACACTGAGCTTTATTCTAGACATAGTGACCGCAAATGTTTCCAACAAATCAGCAGAAAAATTGACTTTCCTATTATCATTCTATTCACAAGCAATTGCCAATGAATTCTTGTTTCTCTCAATTAATCTATGGCCCATCAGGATGCATCCTTTCGGTGTCGGCTGTTCTATCAATCCTCACATCAAATCTATTCATGGCAAGAACTTTTGGACTAAATGACCACTTGGTCAGGATGCCTTTTTATTGATTTTATCTTGTGTTTCAATATGGCCTTATTGCGACAGCCTTGATCTTTTATATCTTGGTTCATTATGATGAGTACATAGTGGAATACGTGTCATTTGTGGTATGATCTGCTTGTCATAGATTATTAGTGCATTTATGTTTTGATACTTAGTTATGACTATGTATGCCTCACTGGGGGAAATATTCATGCATCTCAAATCCCTAAACATATCTGGATGTATTGCGTCTCCTCATGAGTAACATCTCATAGGACTCATCATACCTAATATCTTGCATTCTTGTTCCTAACAACCTATTTGTCTGATAGTCTATTCTACGCAAAGGAACCATGTCACTTGTGTTTTCTAGCACATGGTGCATAACTCCTTTTGCAATATCAAACTAGGGTGTTCTCTCCAACATTAACACGGTATAAATCCCACTATCATCATGTAGTTAGAATTGCATTTCAGCTAGATCATATTGCACTTTGATTTTTCTCTTGGCAAGGTTTCTATTTATTCCCCCTATCCAGTCACCTAAGTGATTTTATTAGACCTATTTGATACGCACAAAAATAGTGTCCTCATATGTCTCATATTGCATTCATTCATTCAATTACTTTTACTATTCATTATGTTCATTTGTTAATCATTAATTCATTATAAGTTGCATTGTTACTTCATTCATTACTCATTAGTCATTATAGTCACATATAGTTCCATTTCATTCATTATCATAGTCACATTATTAAGTTATTAAAATCATTCATTTTAGTTCATTCATTTTAGGTTCATTACACATTTACATATTATTCATTTTACAAGTCACATGTGCATTTACATTTATCTACCATCACATTGCATCATTACATGTACAATACATCCATCTATAAACATTTCCATATCACATCTAACATTTATGCATCCCATCCCTGCATCACAAATAGATCAGTATAATCATATGCATTCATCTCATCCTACAATGTTAGTCCTAAAAACATCATATAACATATATAAACTCATAACACATCCATACATCCTGCATAAACATCACATCATATTGCATCATATAATAAAATACATCAAGTCCATGTATATATATATATCAAAGTGTCTGTCATACATAATGTGTCGCATAAATCATACAAAACTGTGTATCAAAATGGCCTGAGAAGAATCATGGTGGTGGCTGTGATAGCCCTGCACCACTGCCTGAATGTGGTGGTAACCCCACCGATCCCTATGAAGCTCGACCTATACTACAAGATATAGAACTCTTAGTATAAGGAGGCTCTCGCTCTGCCTCTAGCACAACTCTGTGATATAATGTCATATAGTATAGGGCCTCTCGCCCTCTCCTACCTGCCTCTGTGTGTGCCACAAATGCGTCTGTTAGCACCTGCCCATATCTTGCTGTTGTTGCAGTGTCCCGAGCTATATCCCGCTCGGCCCTGTATGTCTCTTCTCGGATCTGCAGAGAGTCTTGCTTGGCTATCAGAGCTGCTATCTGTGCTGACATAGCTGCCAACTCCTCTATATCCCCCTCCTCCGGTCCAGCCATAGTAAACTCACCACTATCCACCTATGCCTGTAATAAGTCTAATGCTCTCTAAGCATTATCCCCTTGAGCTATCTTTGCTGCTAGCTCCCCCTTAACCCTGGTCAGCTCTATTTGAAAAATGCTTGCTGTAGCCTGAGTAGTTTCCAGTAAACCCTGTAGCCTTAGAATCTCTACCTACATGCTCATGTCAATCACCTGAGATGTCACTCGCAAGCCCTATACCCTACCCAACTCAGTCTGAAGACTGTCCAGCTCTGCCACTATGGTGACATGTACATCTTGGGCTATGTGCCTAGCTGGTGGTCCCTATCTTGATGGCCCCTATGCCCCCTGTCCTTGATCTGGTGGCCCCTGAGGCCCCTGTCCCTAATCATGTACCTATGCACTTGGGACTATCGGTGGCTGTCTCCCTACAGGTATTTCCACCCGCCCTCACCTCCTCTAGGCTACAACCCTGGGCCAGAATCTCCTCCCCCCAGCTCCTCCTCCATCTCCTCCATCCTCACCATCATCATCTCCATCCTATCCCTCTCCATCTCCTCCCTCCCCTGGCTCCTCATCCGCCTGCACAACCCCTGGCACTGTCAGTCTGATCGGTCTATGTGCCGCCCACCATTGAGCGTATGCTCGGACAACTCCAGCATCCTTTAGGGACTCTCATTCCCTGATCCATGGAACCTCAGTTATACCCATCCAGGATGCTCGTGGTATTTGTGGATCCACTCCCATCCCCCAAATGCTCCCCAACTCTTGTGTCACCAATGGATGCAAGAACTCATCTAGAACAACCTCCTGTATCTGGCCCATCTACCTCTGTACTCTCGAGGGAATGTACCTAGAAATCATATAAGATGTTTTCCTAATAATCCAACAGTCTGTCTGAAAAAATCACATATAATATGAGTCATAAAATGCATCCTCCGTGTACCCATCTTGCTGTGGGATCTGGTGTCCCCATGCCTTGCACCCTGCATAGGGTGCCCATTGGATCTCTCCCATCTCATCTATCCTCAGCCACTAGTATCTAACCAAATATGTGGCCTCATAGCTGATAGGTGGCCTATACCTACATGCGAATGACTCATAAGCCACTCTTGTCTCCTGTGGTCTGATCAGTCGTATGACCACAATATGCTCCCACAACCTGGCCCTAGTGTCCTACCCTTACGGTAGGTGTACATATGTAAATCATAGTACAACTGCCTAAGGATAGTATACCCCCAGCAGTACTAGTCCCCATCCTCCACCATGCTACTAGAAACCCAAGCCCAACCAATAGGAAATCCCTTGCCTGGATGATCATGCATCAACCATCCTCCAATCAATCTGGCCAAATATAACGCCACCTACTACAACCGTGACTACATTTCCATCACTCCTGCCCAAGACATCCACTACTGTGTAGTCAGCAGATCTGCATATCTCCACCCGAAATCCATCTCCATGTATGGCTCTGAGCCCTCAAAGCAGTACTCAAGAATCCGTCCCCGAATAAGCACTTTGTATATCCTCCACACATTGTGGAGGGTGATCGTAGCTTCCCCTGTAGGAAAGTGAATGCTCAAAGTGGTGCTATGCCACCTCTCGATCAAAGAAGACATCAACGCATTATGCACTCTCAAATGGGGCTAATGGTGTACATGCTCCAGCCCACATAGTGTAATAATCCCCACTCCCAAGCAGTCAGATCGTGCTCTAGCACCATGGTCACTGGGAAGCACTCCCTTGCCTGAAAGGTAATAGTATCCTCATGCATCCACCCAGCTTATGTCAGATATCAGATAGCATTCTAGGGCATCGAAACGTGACCCTAGCCTGATCCAGGGCATCAAAAAATGCTCCCGAACCCATTCCCCCTTCTTCTTTTCTCTTTTTTCTTCCATTTTTGGGTCAATTGGCAGAGGTGGCGATTGACCCTCATAGATGCTGATCTACAGAAATGGCAATTTAGGCCATCACCTCTTTGTCGCACAAAAAGTGGAGTTCTAACTCCGCTGTCTCCGCTGCACTTTTTCCATCCCCCTCTGCCCTCGCAGATGGAGATCGATCGATCTCCATCTAGACAGATGCCAATCACATATCGCTCATCTGTGAGGATGATGATCAGTTGATCGCTATTTGTGCAGACGGTGGTCAGGCGACCGCCCTTTGCGCTGTAGGCTAGTTTGGAGTGCATTAATGGTGCCATAAATGCATAAAAAAACAATAAATACATAAACAATAAGAAGGCCTTGGACTACTCACTGGTGGTCCAATGTTTGCAGGTCGCTGATGGATCCAAATGTGCTCCCCAAGATGTGCACGCTCTGACTCTGCTGTCATTGCTCTTCTCTTCTTCTATCTTTTTTCTCTTTGTGAGTGAAAGTGACCTCTCTTTGGGCCTTGGTGGACTATTTATAGCCCCTTGGGGCCCATTTCTTCCATCCTTCTTCCCGTTCCCCGGTCTGGTCTCCATTTTTCCTCTATTTCTTTTGGACACGCCATGTAATTGGTCTTCTTTCCCTCTTTTCCTACCTTTTTCTAAAAAATTTTAGTAAATTTTTTTATTTTTTCCTATTATTTTCTCAAGGGAGCACACTCCTCCACCCTCATTGCCTTAGGTTTTCCTGACCTTTCTGGGGCATCTTATTTTATTTTTCTTTGACGCGATGCGACTTTCGACGCAGTATCAAAGAGGGGCAAAATGTAGATGTTTAAAATCGTCCTTATATTAATTTAATTAATATTCCCATAGCATTATAATTGATTTTAATTAATTAATTATATTTGTTATATTCTTCTATTTATTTAATTAAATTTATTTAATTAAATATGATTCACTTTCCTTAGTATTTAAATTTAATTTAAATACTATC
>MU226129.1:288798-301148 GCA_018584345.1 Thuja plicata
AGATCTATGAAATTCATAATTTGGTCCTACAGTCCTATTAGGACCATTAGGACATTTTATAATTTTGTTCACATTATTACAATCAAATGCCATTATAGGCCTTAAAACATTATAATTGAGTCCCTTGTACCCCTGAGAGATCCCACCATGCATCCTTGGTGTCATTATGGTCTTCTTGTCTTTGGGTGCTCTTGCACCAATCTCTAGGCGTCAATTCTGAAAAATGCCCACATAATCACCTAAAAGGATAGGAAACCTTCTAACTTATCTACCCCCTCATCAAACTACACAATAGTCTTTTGGTAGGGGGATTGCATTATTCTCATCAATGTTTCCCAGCACTACATTCAACTTTCCCAAAAACACACTCTTGAATAATTTCTAGTTTAAAATCCCCATAGAGACCTTAGCATCCTCAACTGAGATAATTGCGGCCAAAATCATAGACATGATGTCCATGTTGACTCTATACCTACAATCCAACATGTTGCAACTTTCACCCAAAATTTGTTTCACTACATGGATGATAAGAAAACCGGAGTGATTCAAAATCTCTTTGAGTCGCTTGTCTATGACTTCTCCTAAAAGGACATTTGCCCTTTGGTGCAACTATATGGATAGGGGAATAATTGGGCAGAAGAGATAAGAGTAGAAAGAGAAAATAAAAAGAGAAAACAAGCTCCAAAGGAGAAATTTGAATACAATGGGTACAATATAATATAAATAATTTCAACACCACCAACCCATAATTTCTTGCATCTTACTTTCTCTTTCTATTTTACATTCACAATCTAGACATTATAAAATATAATACACTACATTTTAACAAAATTTTCATTTGAATATGCAAGTATTAATAATTACATATATCAAACAAACTTGAAATATTATAAAAATATGCAAAATAAGGATAATTGTTTAGTGCAAATGAATAGTGAAGAACACAAAAATTGTTAAACCACAACTATTCATTGCACATTAATCAAGAATTATAATATTTCATGGCACATAATACATCTCTAATAATTGATTGTTAAACTCTTGAAACTAACAATATTCTCTTTTGTATACTATATAAATGATAGTTCATATCAATCCTTGCATCACATAATGTGACCCCTCACATTCTTTACAATCCCACCCATTGTAACTTTTAGTGTAATTAGTCTCTCCTTGCCTATGAAACAACATATGTATGGAACTTATTGGGGCAGTGTTCAAGCCTTTACTTGAATTCATGTCATTTGAAGCATTTATCTAAATTTTGATTACCACTTGAAATATGTGGTACTGATTATCGTTAGTAATGTCTTTATGCTCTACCCAATGCTGATGGAGCATTCTATGGAACTCCCAATCTTTCCCTAGTCCTATTTTTTGGAATAGTGTTTTGACCAGAGCTTTTGCATCCACACAATGGATTTCTTGTTCAACATATCATTGCTGAAACAAAACGTTCTACCCATGTCTAGGGAAGAGTCAAATTTGTCAAACAACAAGAGATACAAGTGGGATCATATGTTCCCCTTTTTAGGAAGCATGCACTTCATTACAAAGCACTTTTATCTTAGAAAGGGAGGCTCTCCAAGATCTTATGAATTTTAGAAACCCTATTTGAAGGCTTCTCACCTAAATGATTCTATTTCTCTAATTCTTTCCGATTCCCCACATTCTAACATAATCATTCACATGATAGAATCTATGTCTTCATTCTTCACCTTGACGTTGATGGAACATTCTTAGCAAATTTAATTATTTTATATTGAACTGTAAAATGTTATCACACCTACTCACTCTTTATAACAAAGTTATATAGGTGGTCTCTCTATCAAATAGATCAAGTCATCATTAAACAAATTTGATGATTATATATCGTAAATGTATTCTAATTTGATTGTGTCAATTTATAAAAAAAATCTAAATATTGAACTAACAAAATACTGAGGGGGGATTAGTATTCTCTTAAAATTTTAGATTTACTTTACTTATTGCATCATTCATCAATCATACCATTCAAAAAATTAGAAAAATAAATGAACATGGTGGAACCCAAAATTTTTACCGTGGAAAGCCCAAATAGGAAAAATCGCGAATAGGGTTAGCTCTCAATATTTTATAACTAGTTATAAAATATTATAATATTCATTGAATGACACACTATTAGAGGGCTCACTACCTGATTAAAGAGAGAGACTCACTACTAAAACTGAATACAAAAAATGAATTGTTACATATGCATATGATATATGTTGAAGTCAGTTCCCTTGTAGTACATATTTGAAATAACTCATCAGTCCTTTTCTTATTCGCACAACCTTCCACTCCAAACCTTTTATAGGCTTATATAGTCTCTTTTTACATGTTCGCTCACATACCTTATATTTCCTTCAACACGTGGATATACATATATACGAAGTCCAAAACATATTTCATATCGACTAAACACACTGGAACCAAGTAGTCGAACAAAGAGAAGAGGTTTCCACAATCCATGATAATAATAAATTAACAATTTCTGGATTTGATTGTTTTATGAATTTTTGCATCAACATTTTGAATCTCACGCTGTGATCCATTATCGGGATGATGGATCACAGAGTGTGATTCAAAACGTCGATGCAAAAATTCATAATACAATCAAATCCAAAAATTGTTAATTTATTACCAAGTAGTCGACTGAGGTAAACTATTACATGTTTCATTCATAATATACTTTGAGTTAGCTTCGATATGTAGACTAGAAAATTTATCAAAATTATATCCACTTTATTTTACATGCTTCATTCAATCCTTAATAGTATCCCAAATTTGTAAAATCAAATCATTCATGTGATGAAGTGAGGACCAACTGACCAACTATCATGTTCTAGAGGAATATAGTAACTGGTATACTAAATTACAAGACCAATAAAGAAATCCAACCAAAGAACCAAAAATCATGAACATCTAAATATAGGTATATCAGGGATACAAAAACATATTGTCCAAAATGCATAACCATAAGTATCTGTGTAGAGAAACACGATGCAAAATGCTATTAACTACATCTCAGAATGTCCAAAAGAATAAGTCATTAATAGTGTGTTAACATTAATGACAACCAAAATAAAATTCTCCTTCATCAATGACAACAATCTCCCCCTTTGTCATTGATGGAAACATACAAAAATAATAATAAAAATTTCCATCATGAGTACCAAAAACCCCCCTTAATAAGATATCCTTTACCCCCCTTAATAGGATATCCTTTCTTTCCTTTTTCTCCATTAGTAGACATTATACTTCCACAGTCCATAGAAATTAGAGTGTACATTTTTGGATTCAACTGTATCAATTTTATTTGCATCAATGTTTCAGATCATCCCCAATGATCCATCATCAGGATGTAAGAGAGCTGTATGAAAAGAATGAAGAAAATTGCAGACCTAGATAGATATAAGGTGGGGGAGAGTGCACAAAGCTCAAAAAATAGAATAAACAAGAAGTGATAAAAAGAAAGAGAACAAAATAAAAATAAAAAAATAAAACACATAACATACATAAAAAAAAAAAAGCATACAATAAACAAAGGAAATAAACAAGAAAAAATAATATAATGAGAAAAAATAATACACCTATAGATATAAAATGATAGTGTAATGATAAAATATAAATAACGTAAAGAAAACTAATAATGAGAAAAATAGAAAAAAAATATATGAAAAAAAGAGAAAATACAACAAAAGTAACAATAAAATATAAGAAAACTAAAAAAGGAAAATGAAAAAGATATACAAGAGGAGAAACAAAGACATAGAAATATATGCAACCCATTCTCTTTATGTCATCTTATTCTCCAAGTATTGTTAATACATTTTCTACTTCATAGGGATCCTCATCCAAATCTTTAGAATCTTCCCTGGTTAACTCTTCTCTATGTTTCTGAGTATCTTCCTCAATAGGTTCAGATTCATCTAAGTTGATGAAAACCACAATTTCCTTTTTATTTTATGTTTTATCCTCTTCTGTCTTGATATGGAGGTGGAGGGGGACTCACTACCATTTTTATACCTTTTCTTTTCATTGGTGGATTCTTCCAGAGCAGTACCTATCAACACAATTATTTCATTCAATTCTTCAAATGTGCCAAACTTGTCCTCTGTTAAATCTACGAGACACTTGAGATGTTTTTCTATATTCAATATGGATTCCTCCATAATGATTTCATAACCAAATTATTTTAGCTGGTATTTCATAGGAACAATTTCTTCCATGAAGCAATAGTTTGTTTCCACTAAGAATGTGATACTGTCTCTGTATTTTTCCACATAATCTCCTGGAATTTTGTACCTAGAAGTAAAATACCCCTTAAATTCAGTGAAATAATTTTTGCATGCATAAATTTTGTTGTCCAAATTGTTAAGTGGTGATAGATTCTTTTTCCTGTGAGAAACCCTTCACTCCAAACAACATTCTCCGTCAATGGGAGTGATCTCATAAAGTAAAATACCAAGCAGACTACTAGGGACCCAAAACAAAAAAAACACACCCTCCCTTCTTTGTCAACATTGAATTATGCAACCATTGTAGTCTAATAATTCATACAGATCAAAGTCCTTACCTCCTGTCACCATCTAATGCACAAAATATACTACAATCGTTGAAGTGGAACATTCCCTGCTAGTGTGTGTGTGTGTGATTATTGTACCTGCAAAGCTGCAACACAACACTTCAATATGTCATTATATCAATGGTTAGAAACATGAAATTCAATTGGAAAGCACAAGGAAACCAAAGAAATCGACAAATATCTTCCTATTTAGAAAGAGTGTGATCTAAATCATGAATTTTCCCTCAGATTATGCATTAGATAAGTGACACATTCAATCCTAGAATGGAAGATTCAAATGTAAAATCAAGCTAGTTTGTA
This sequence comes from Thuja plicata, assembly GCA_018584345.1. NCBI lineage: Eukaryota > Viridiplantae > Streptophyta > Pinopsida > Cupressales > Cupressaceae > Thuja > Thuja plicata. The sequence goes on from MU226129.1 coordinate 293,708, forward strand.
TGCAATTCAAGATAAAAAAACATATTTCAATGATCCATTAAAGCACAAATGAAATATTCTCTAATTAGCTATGAAATCAAATTGGGAGCATAATATTGAATTAAGAATTCTAAAAATTGGTACCCTTTGAGCTCAAAAATCAGTCCTTTTATGGAGGAGGATGAGAAATAGAGGGTTGAGATCTATCCATAAGAAGAGGTGAGGATTGAAACTTAGTTGATCCATATGAGTGATCCATGTGAGTGAACTCTCATTGGTCCATGGATTAAATTTTCATGTGAAAGTGATGAGTCATTATTTGAGAGTATTTATTAATTATATTTTAATTAATTACTTTAGCCAATAAATTCAATGAGATTGACTTAATTAAATAGGCCAAGGTAATTAATGTGAGGTAGTGATAAAATCACTTTGATTTGAGAGATTATTTTGATTTTGATGAATTATACCAATAATCAGATAGTCGGATTAACATAATTAAGGGTATGATCACATTTCGTGCAAACAATGTCCTTGGTTAGAGTAGACTAATTTAGAGTGGTTACATTTTCCCCTCTTTGAATTGATGTACAGGCAATGCATTGATTCAAAGAATATCTGATGTTGACTTCAGAAAGTTTTGAGAATTCCAAACTTGATTGAATGAAATTTAGCTGATGATACTAGTCTTGAACTTTATTGAACTAAGACTAATAGTATCAACTTAAAACTTGATAGAACAAAGGTTGATTGAAACCTGATCTAAAGATATCAATTATGAACTTGATCAAACTAGAATTGATAATACTGACTCCGAACTTGATTGAATGAAGGTCAGTAAGAAGCTTACCGAGAGCTTGAGATATTAGTTTAGAACTTGATTGAATGAGAATTGATAATACCGACTCTGAACTTGATCGAATGAATGTCAGTACAAAGATACTAAGAGCTTGATAAAGATCTATGAGATTGTAGGCATAAATATCCAACTTGTTTTGTGTTGAAGCCTTTTATCCAAGAGTCCCAACTTGATCGATGGAAACTGCCATGCCCCTAGCCTTTTGATGATAAAGTCAATTTTTCTTTTTGAGCAAGAAATTAATTAATTTTAAATGTGATCATGACCCTCGGGGAACAAAATCAAAGGATGTAGTGACAAAATACCTCTTTAGAATGATAGATTGATGCAACACTCGATTGGATCAATAAAAATCAATTAGAATATGTAATGGAGCAGAACTATGTTAAGAGGAAACATAATTTTACCAAGTTGACTATTTTAAAATGTAATTATGAGCATGATAAAATGATGTATGACCAATATTTGAAAGATGTGATGTGCATCTTGCTGAAAAAGAGCCTTGAATACCATTTCTTCAAGCTTGCAGATCATTTTTGGCATGTATAGATCAATTCTGCATTTGTTGGAGACTAGCTCAAAATTTTTACTGCGGTATGATAGAGGCTGTCTACGTGTTCGATTTCGTTCTGGATAGATATGGGAAGAATAAAATAGAGTACTGATAGTCCTCTTAGGGTTCAGAGAGAGATCCTTCAAATGGTTGTATTTGGTTGGGATTATCAGGTTGAGGTGGAGGATGGAGGGATTACTGATGAGTTCAGAGCTTACCTTGTTCAGTATCCATTCCCATTATTCATTTCTCCAGATGAGATTGTGCCACATCTTGAGGATGCTTTAGATTATTCTCTTGTAGATGACGGTCCTATGAGAGGTGGAGGAAGAGTAGCTAGAGGTGACAAAGATGGTAGGGGTAGCGGTGGAGTGGAGGGAAGGTGTACACATGCTAGGGTTATTCCTCCACGTAGGGATCCAGGTCCACTTATGATGAGACAACAACAAAAATAGTGTGAGAGAGAGTGAGAGCAGTTGAGGGCTTTCATCACTACACTAGAGACACTTCTAGCATATAGAGATAGGAAGTTGGATATGATGAGATCTGAGAGTGATATTCAGGCTCGCACTGCCAGACACCAGGGATATAGAGCAGTGAATTACTTTGCATTATATTGCGCCATTTTTCCACAACCTTAGAGGGCAACTTTATATTCTATCATAACACAAAAATCAGAGGGAGCCATGCCTCCACCACCTCCTCCATAAGAAGATGCACCAAATCCTTTCCCTCATGATCAGGATGAGGGTGGGAGTCAGTATTGATATCATTAATCCTTGATGATTTTGTATATTGATCCTTTTGTGATCATTCATTGTACTCCAGATACTCGATATATTTATATAGTTTGATCCTTATCTCCTGATACTGTTTAGACATTCCCATATTTTTTTATCCGATATCCACTGATATATATGAGATTCCATCTTCTGATTCTAATATGTGCATTGTTTTCCTTTTGATAGCTTTGTATGTAATAGATGATTAGATTGATTCATACTTGAGAATGTACTTGGTCTTTGTGATGATTTAGATTATATTCATGTGATGACATCATTTATGCTCTTTTCTTTTTATTGATATATAGATATGTTAAATGATTCTATGTGAATATGCAGATGTATGTTTTTGAAATTTTCTTTATGCAAATATCTATATGGATGTACTTAGGGTGTAACTGTTATCCAAAATCCAATCATACAACAAAATAGGCACCCAAACAGAAATTTGCATGTTTATGTTACCCAGTTAAAACTATTTTACAGTTTTTGATGATTTGCATTCACTTACTACATTTATTATTATATTTTCATGTACTCTAAGTATTGATCAAATTATTACATATTCGAAATTCATCATTGATCATTACATTGTGCATTCATAAGAATGTAGTACAAATGTCCTTTGATTCATATTTCATGTTTCAATAAACATAGTACATTGCAAATGAAAGTAAGCAACTGAGGTATGGAATAGGGGTCCCATGCATTGCCTTGTATTTGTCTTGTATCTGCTAGTAGTTTGGTCATGTCCCCATCTGCATTCTAGGTCACTCCCGAGTCTCCATCAGCATTCAGGTCCTTAGGGCAAATATCTGCATAAAAGAGAGAAAAAGAAGATGGTTAGATCCTGATGGATCTAAGCAATGCAAGGAAAGAATTACATACATCAGCTATCTACTTGTATCTGCATATCAATCTAAAGTAATAAATGTAACAAGAAAAAATAAATCAGCACTCACTATAAGATAGTGTTAAAGGGACGTGTTTTTAAACATGAAACCTTTCACTTCTAACATCTAGTGTAGTGTACGTTTTCAATTTTGAACAGGTCTAATATCTAACTGAAAGGAACTTGATAGCTTCATTGAAGAAATATTTCTCATGTTTCAAGTTCAATTTGTTAGTCCATCCAATCACATAAGTCAACCAATATTCATCACTGAATGTATGATGGCATTCACCCACAAACACTGACTGATGCATGTCATTTGATGACCCAAAAAATTGGATGATTCTGTGTGTGCAAATGAACAAACATGCATGACTAAATATAGGAAACAAAAGAAAAGGAGTGGATGTCACGAGCCCGTGCTCAAACTTCACTTTTTATGCAGTGCCATGATTACTGATTGAAAGGAGTTACTGTTCAGACACATGAAGAAATCAGAGAGACTACAAGAAAAGACTGGAACAGAGTATGTGATGTGACTGTCATGCAAGAGTTCCCAAACTTTAAAAGATGCTGCTACAGTAAGTACTTATTTGCATTCAGTTGACTGTTATACACTGATTGAAGTTAGCTTGAAAATTCTAAATGGAAATTTATCATATATAGAGATTATGCAAAATGAAAGCAATGCTAACAAACACTAAGCATGAAATAGAGAATGAGAGAAATTGCAAAAATGGATAGGAATCAGAAATTTCAAATCAACATAAGATTCTGTTATATCTAACTTCATTTTGATGATCAACAACAGCATTGAATAATATATGAACACAAAATGACAGACAGTTGTTATGAAAAGTTTACATCTCACATTCTCAGATTGAGATTTTGAACAAAATGATAAGCATTCATGCTAATAATACTGAGAAAGTATTCATGTAAATCACTATTTACAGATTAGGGTCTCATTTTAGAAGTCCATGGGAGTCACGAGCCCGTGCTCGAACCCTGTGGGTTTTCTTGTTATTGCTCCTAGTTGTAAAACATGTTTTAAATTGTTATGCATGTGATGTCATAAGAATGCCTCAGAATGTCATCTGATGTAACCTATGTGTGTTTTTAATACAGTGAGATAAACATCTTAACAGAAACATGTTTATTATTTTCCATGTTTTATGGCTTTGTCATACAGCAGTAAAAGATGTTTTATTTTAAAACATCATGACAGAGTGAAGATACAATTATAGCTACAGTCGACATGACAAAGTGATGACAGTCGACATCAAACATTGGCCAAAGAAAAAGACACATGCAGAGAGTTCATGAAATAAAGCAAACAAAATGACATTTTTGGTCAACATATCGAGCCACACAGAGAAGCATCCATGCATCTATTATGTGTAGTATTTCAAAGAAGGGAAACACACTGTTTATTTAAGAACCCGCAAATGTGTCTCTGATATTTATATGTTTTTCAGACAGTTGTTCAAACATGTTTTGCAGAAAGAAGGCAGAAGTTTCAAAAGACAAGACAACATTTGGTGTTTTTGTTCAGACAAAAAAAAAATAGAGGAACAACTTTAAGACATGCAGAGAAGTTCATTAAATGAGCAAGATAACAAAGAAAAACAACTTATCTGTAGATGCATGGAGTTCTCCCTCAAAAACTCAAAGTGTAACTGCAACTAGCATGAAAGATGTGAAGCTTATGACGGAAAGATGTCATAAAGCTTGAAGTTTTTTAAAACTTACTGCAAATCGCATCAAAAATATAAAGCTTATGACTGAAAGGTGTCATAAAGATCAAAGTTTTTAAACTTACTACATCTTTCAGTCATAAGACCACACATTTAATGCTGATGAAAACCCACTTAACAGCTGTTGCCCAGTTAGAAGACCATTTTTCAGATGCAATGGTGGTGTCTCTATATTACACAGACAGCTGGGGATAAGTCTGAAGCTGTGGGAGAGGCTATTCCCATCTCATGGTCGAAGCTCGTGGGTGTGACACCTCTGCCACAGCTCCAAACCATTCCAAGGTGGCTGTGGTGTTACAAATGCAATGGAGAAGTCGACAGACAGTCAAAGAATCCCAAAACTTCATTTGAACTGCAGACCTAGAGCCCTTGGTGCAAACAAGTTCCTAAAGATCAGCAAGTTCATTATTTAGAACCACATTTCATGGCACGACATCAGCAAAATCCCGATATCAATAGAAAACATAAATACAGACTTACAGATTGGGCTCGAGTTCAATCAGGTTTGAAAGCCGCGGTCTCCAATATGGAGAAAACTTCAGTTACATTAGCAGAGTTTTCCTAGCATTCATTCATCAAACTCAAGTTTTCTCTGCTAATATGGCGGGTTTCAAAAYAGCATGCATTCTTTCTACATGGCRGCCACACASAAGAAAAATRAAAACCCTAAAGAMAAATGAAGCCRACAGATAAAACAATGTATTTTACTATCTTTTGAGTTCCACTGTCAATTCATAAATGCAATGTCAGTGACAGAGCATCGGGTTTCTTTCAAAAAACTGCCACCTCAGTACTTTGAATGCCTTGATAAATGTAGATCACATCTTCGATGCAAAAGCAGTCATGTCAACAACACATCGACAATGGTGATCACAAAACCATAGTTACCTCTTAAACATCGGCAGTGGTATTCATAACCATGGTAAAGTCAAAAGGTGATAGTAAAAGCAACAGCCACCTTGCAGTGAGAAATCGGGTTTTCTCCTTTTCAAAATGCCATGTGTTCGAAACTCTTCATTAAAGAGTGGAGTTAAACTTAGGGTTTTTTAATGTATTTTTGAAAACCTTATGTTTGGGAGGGAAGATTTTTCAAATAAGCCATGTTGGCTATTTAGAGGATTCGATTCTTCATTGTTAGGGGGGTCAATTTGGAGGAGATTTAGGTGTTTAGTGAATTTTCGAGTTCCTACCATTGAGATCTATCTTTCCATTGTATTCCATTGTGATTACCTTTATGTGGTGCCATTATTATACAAGTGAATTTTACCATTCCTTGACATGATTTTGGAACTGATGAATGTAATCTTCTCATAGACTTTTGGAGAAGAATAGAATTGACTTAATTACTCATTTTCTTGTGGTGATCCTTGTTCGAAGTTCCTATTTTCAATTTTCTGCATATAAGAGTAATGCTTTTGCAAATATATACTAGTGAATCACAGTAATTCCTATTATATATTACAGAGATATAAGCCTTTTGTGGAAAGTGCATATTGTTAATGAGAAGAGTATGGCTTGTGGTGAAAACCCTAGTTATCCACTTTTGATTAACCTATGTATTGATCAGTGAGTGGTAATCAAAGATCCACCAGAGTGTGTTAAGTGTAAGTCAATTTGAAGTTTCATATAATAGTCTGAATATCTTTGGTGTATCACCTTTCCATTATGCAATTTTAGTTACAAACCTCTTATCCCTTTTCCCAATATAGTTTCAATCAGGAAGTGATATACCATATTTTATAGGAACCAACCTAGAATCTGGAGACTCCTCTTCACTTATAGCCTACCCACAGCTAGGAGAGGTTTCCATTGTGAGGATGGAACTATCATATAGCCCTAATGCCTGAGTTAGGGTGACAATTCTAAGCCTGAACAGTGTTTGGCACGCCCGGTGGGACAGTGAACTGCTTCTCAGTTCTGATTTATGATTGCTTAGTGTAGATTTTAATGAGCAAAACTCCAACAAGAGAAAACAAGAAAGGATTTGTGTACCAGGAGTTACAGACCAGCAGAAGAGGAGAAAGATCATCCAGAGGTGTAAGAACATCACAAGATCCAAGAGGTGCATTATTAAGTTCAAGTTTTTCTTCATTTGATAATCCAATTTTTGAAGATCAAGCTGTGAATTTAGAAGAACTTGAAGTAATTTTTGAAGAAGTCAGTGTTCCTGAAGAGATGAGTATTCTTACTCATTCTGGATTATCTTCCACAAGTATTACTGCAGCAAATTCTCAGAATTTGAAAACTTACCAAAGGAAGGCAGTTCAGCATACTTAGACTCCTATTGTACCTGCTATTCAACAACAAGTACCACCAACAACAGGAATGGCAAGGAATCTGCCTTTTGTCCCTTTTGATCAAGGAAGTCCTCTTCAAATTGCAAATCACAATAATATACCATTGGCTTCCTTAAAAGGCCTGCCATCTTTTACTGGAGAAGGACAAGTGACAGCTATTGAGCACATCAGAGATATTGCATCCTTGTGCAATGTTCATCATGTTACAGAAGAAGATGTGGCTATGAAGCTGTTGGCTGCATCACTTAAAGGTAAAGCTCTTGACTGGTTTAGAAATCTTCCAGTCAACTCTATTGCAACTTGGGATGTTTTTGGAGATAGG
>MU226129.1:303946-356595 GCA_018584345.1 Thuja plicata
CAGGCAGAGACAAAGGCCTATTAACCCAAAATTGGAACCTTTGATGCTCAAAGAACTTAGAAAACTGTTAGATGGTGATATTGTTTACCCTATCAAACACACATCTTGGGTGTCTAACTTAGTTCCATTTAGAAAGAAGAATGGTGAGATTAGATTATGTGTAGATTTCAGAGATCTGAATAGGGCTTCTCTGAAAGATAGACATCCACTTCCTTCTATGGAACAAATTCTTCAATATGTGTCAGGATCAGAGAGATTTTCTCTTCTTGATGGATATTCTGGTTATAACCAAATTCTAGTTAAAGAATCAGACCAATACAAAACAACTTTTACTACAAAATGGGGCACCATGGCTTACAAGAGAATGCCCTTTGGATTATCCAATGCTGGGGCAACCTTTCAGAAGGCAATGGACATGGCTTTTAAAAATCTGATGTATAAGTTCATTTTAGTCTACCTGGATGACATTACTATTTATAAAAAAAAAGCTGATCAGCATATTAATCATTTGAGACAGATCTTGCAAAGATGTAGAGAATTTGACATATCCTCTGAATCCTAAGAAATCTATGTTTGCAGTTCATGAAGGAAAACTGTTAGGTTATAATGTTTCTAAGGAAGGAACCAAAATTGATCCTAAAAGAATAAATGCAATCCTGGAGCTTTCACTGCCCAAACAAAAGAAAGGTTTGCAGAGTTTCATTGGGAGAATCAATTTTGTAAGGAGGTTCATTCCGAATATTGCTGGATTATTGAAACCCTTAACATCTATGCTAAAAAAGAATGTTACCTTTAGCTGGACTGATGAAGGGAAGAAGAATTTTGAGCTGATCAAGAAAGCTTTATCTTCAGCTCCTACTCTAGTTAATCCAGATTTTAATAAATATTTCATTTTATATGCTTATGGTGCTACTGATACAATTTCTGCTATGCTGGTTCAGAAGAATAATGAAGGAAAGGAGCAGCCAATTGCATTTTTTAGCAAAGGAATGGATGACTATGAGCAAAGGTACACATTTGTTGAAAAACATGTGCTTTCTTCTATCAAAGCATTGAAAAAGTTTAAACATCTGATTGCTAATAACAGAGTGCATCTCATGGTTGCACATCCAAGTGTTAAAGAATTCTTGTTGAGCAAGGATGTGAATGAGAAACGTGCTGGTTGGATAACCAGAGTGATGGAATATGATGTTCAAGTACATGTTACCAAGCTAGTAAGGGGGAAGGGCCTTTGTGCCCAACTTGCAAATGAAGAGGAAAGTGCTGAAATTCCTCATAAATCTGATGATTCTCAGATTGATACAGTTCTGATTTTTGATTCAGCAACTTGGTTATCTGATATGGTCAGGTATCTTCAGACTGGACAATGCACAAATGATCTCAATAAGGCCAAAAGAAGGTACTATAGATTTCAATCTATTCCTTATGTCCTTATTGATGGTGTTTTATACAGGAAAGATTATTCTGGTATGTTTTTAAAATGTATTGATACAATGGATCAGAATAGAATACTTTCTGAATTTCATGATGGATCATGCGGTGGTCACTTTAATCCTAAGACTACAGCATTGAAAATACTGAGGGCAGGCTATTATTGGCCTAACTTATTTAAAGATTCTTATGCCTGGGCTAGAAAGTGTCACAAATGTGCATTATTTGCAGGTAAACAAAAGTTGGCAGCAATGCCATTAAAGCCTGTCATAGTTGATCAGCCATTTGCAAAGTGGGGTATGGACTTCATTGGTCCTATTCACCCTAATTCTAGTGTAGGTCATAAGTGGATTTTGACTGCTACTGACTATTTCAAAAGATGGACTGAGACAATTGCATTGAAGGAAGCTATTGGACCTGCTGTTTTGAAGTTTTATGAAGATATAATTACCAGGTTTGGGGTTCCTCAATCAATAATTTCAGATAATGCTATGGCTTTTATTGGTTTATCTATCACAGAATGGGCTATTCAGAATGGAATATACCTGAATACTTCCTCAAACTATTATCCTYAGGRTAATGGTCTTGCAGAATCTACTAACAAGAATCTCATAAGGATTATCAAGARGATTTTGCAGGAAAACAAAAGAGATTGGCATTSAAAACTGAAGGCAGCCTTATGGCTTGACAGAATAACTCCTAAAYAGGTCATTGGCAATTCACCTTATGTCCTAGTTTATGGTAAAGAGGCCAGATTKCCAGTATCTAYAGAGTTCCYAGCATTGCAACTTGCTRATCAGATGCTGTTGTTGGAGGAAGAGGATCCTTTAAAGCTCAGGTATGTGAGTTTATTACAGTTGGAAGAAGAGAGAAGAAAAGCCTTAGTTACAATGGAACTTAAGCAAGCACAAACTAAGAGATCTTTTGACAAGAGGCTAAGTTCAAAGAATTTAAGGAAGGAGATCTAGTGCTCAAATGGGATGTACTGAAGAGCAGGCCAGGGCAGCATGATAAATTTGATAGTTTTTGGGTAGGCCCATTTGTCATAACAGTCTACAAAGAGAATAATGCATTTCAGTTGTCCACAACTGAAGGAGAAGAGCTACAGATTCCAGTTAATGGAATACACCTCAAGCTCTGCTTTGAGGGATAGGTTTGTTCAAGTTTTCCTTTCAATAAGTGCTGTTCCAGCACTAGGTGTTAGGTAGTTTTGTGTTTAGGTCTAGGTTGTGTTTGAGTCTAGTTATAGATGCATTCTCATTTCAATAAACTGCATTCATGATTCAGTTTTCTAATTTGTAAGCCCTAGGATAGGTCTACAGGTCATGTCTAGCAGGCAGACATCCAACAGAAGTCGCTAAGATTGTTATCCAAAATCCAATCATACAACAAAATAGGCACCCAAATAGAAATTTGCATGTTTATGTTACCCAGTTAAAACTATTTTACAGTTTTTGATGATTTGCATTCACTTACTACATTTATTATCATATTTTCATGTACTCTAAGTATTGATCAAATTATTACATATTCAAAATTTATCATTGATCATTACATTGTGCATTCATAAGAATGTAGTACAAATGTCCTTTGATTCATATTTCATGTTTCAATAAACATAGTACATTGAAAATGAAAGTAAGCAACTGAGGTATGGAATAGGGGTCCCATGCATTGCCTTGTATTTGTCTTGTATCTTCTAGTAGTTTGGTCATGTACCCATCTGCATTCTAGGTCACTCCTGAGTCTCCATCAGCATTCAGGTCCTTAGGGAAAATATCTGCATAAAAGAGAGAAAAAGAAGATGGTTAGATCCTGATGGATCTAAGCAATGCAAGGAAAGAATTACATACATCAGCTATCTAATTGTATCTACATATCAATCTGAAGTAATAAATGTAACAAGAAAACATAAATCAGCACTCACTATAAGATAGTGTTAAAGGGACGTGTTTTTAAACATGAAACCTTTCACTTCTAACATCTAGTGTAGTGTATGTTTTCAATTTTGAACAAGTCTAATATCTGACTGAAAGGAACTTGATAGCTTCATTGAAGAAATCTTTCTCATGTTTCAAATTCAATTTTTTAGTCCATCCAATCACATAAGTCAACCAGTATTCATCACTGAATGTATGATGGAATTCACCCACAAACACTGACTGATGCATGTAATTTGATGACCCAACAAATTGGATGATTCTGTGTGTGCAAATGAACAAACATGCATGACTAAATGCAGGAAACAAAAGAAAAGGAGTGGATGTCACGAGCCCGTGCTTGAACTTCACTTTTTATGCAATGCCATGATTACTGATTGAAAGGAGTTACTGTTCAGACACATGAAGAAATCAGAGAGACTACAAGAAAAGACTGGAACAAAATATGTGATGTCACTGTCATGCAAGTGTTCCCAAACTTTAAAAGATGCTGCTACAGTAAGTATTTATTTGCATTCAGTTGACTGTTATACACTAATTGAAGTTAGCTTGAAAATTCTAAATGGAAATATCATATATAGAGATTATGCAAAATGAAAGCAATGCTAACAAACACTAAGCATGAAATAGAGAATGAGAGAAATTGCAAAAATGGACAGGAATCAACAATTTCAAATCAACATAAGATTCTATTATATCTAACTGCATTTTGATGATCAACAACAACATTGAATAATATATGAACACAAAATGACAGACAGTTGTTATGCAGAGTTTACATCTCACATTCTCAGATTGAGATTTTGAACAAAATGATAAGCATTCATGCTAATAATACTAAGCAAGTATTCATGTAAATCACTGTTTACAGATTAGGGTTTCATTTTAGAAGTCCATGGGAGTCACGAGCCTGTGCTCGAACCCTGTGGGTTTTCTTGTTATTGCTCCTAGTTGTAAAACATGTTTTAAATTGTTATGCATGTGATGTCATAATAATGCCTCAGAATGTCATCTGATGTAACCTATGTGTGTTTTTAATACAGTGAGATAAACATCTTAACAGAGACATGTTTATTATTTTCCATGTTTTATGGCTTTGTCATACAGCAGTAAAAGATGTTTTATTTTAAAACATCATGACAGAGTGAAGATACAAATATAGCTACAATCGACATGACAAAGTGATGACATTCGACATCAAACATTGGCCAAAGAAAAAGACACATGCAGAGAGTTCATCAAATAAAGTAAACAAAATGACAGTTTTGGTCAACATATCGAGCCACACAGAGAAGCATCCATGCATCTATTATGTGTAGTATTTCAAAGAAGGGAAACACACTGTTTATTTAAGAACCCACAAATGTGTCTCTGATATTTATATGTTTTTCAGACAGTTGTTCAAACATGTTTTGCAGAAAGAAGGCAGAAGTTTCAAAAGACAAGACAGCATTGGTGTTTTTGTTCAGACAGAAACAAAACAGAGGAACAACTTTAAGACATGTAGAGAAGTTCATTAAATGAGCAAGATAACAAAGAAAAACAACTTATCTACAGATGCATGGAGTTCGCCCTCACAAAATTGAAGTGTAACTACAACTAGCATGAAAGATGTGAAGCTTATGATGGAAAGATGTCATAAAGCTTGAAGTTTTTTAAAACTTACTGCAACTCGCATAAAAAATATAAAGCTTATGAATGAAAGGTGTCATAAAGCTCAAAGTTTTTAAACTTACTACATCTTTCAGTCATAAGCCCACACATTTAATGCTGATGAAAACCCACTTAACAGCTGTTGCCCAGTTCGAAGACCATTTTTCAGATGCAATGGTTGTGTCTCTATATTACACAGACAGCTGGGGATAAGTCTAAAGCTGTGGGAGAGGCTATTCCCATCTCATGGTCGAAGCTTGTGGGTGTGACACCTCTGCCACAGCTCCAAACCATTCCAAGGTGGCTGTGGTGTTACAAATGCAATGGAGAAGTTGACAGATAGTCAAAGAATCCCAAAACTTCATTTGAACTGCAGACCCAGAGCCCTTGGTGCAAACAAGTTCCTAAACATCAGCAAGTTCATTATTTAGAACCACATTTCATGGCACGACACTAGCAAAAGCCTGATATCAATAGAAAACATAAATACAGACTTACAGATTGGGCTCGAGTTCAATCAGGTTTGAAAGCTGCGGTCTCTAATATGGAGAAAACTTCAGTTACATTAGCAGAGTTTTCCTAGCATTCATTCATCAAACTCAAGTTTTCTTTGCTAATATGGCGGGTTTCAAAACAACATGCATTCTTTCTACATGGAGGCCACACAAAAGAAAAATGAAAACCCTAAAGACAAATGAAGCCGAGAGATAAAAAAATGTATTTTACTATCTTTTGAGTTCCACTCTCAATTCATAAATGCAATGTTAGTGACAGAGCATCGGGTTTATTTCAAAAAACTGCCACCTCAGTACTTTGAATGCCTTGATAAATGCAGATCACATCTTCGATGTAAAAGAAGTCATGTCAACAGCACATCGACAATGGTGATCACAAAACCACAGTTACCTCTTAAACATCGGCAGTGGTAGTCATAACCATGGTAAAGTCAAAAGCCGATAGTAAAAGCAACAACCACCTTGCAGTGAGAAATCAGGTTTTCTCCTTTTCAAAATGCCATGTGTTTGAAACTCTTCATTAAAGAGTGGAGTTAAACTTAGGGTTTTTTAATGTATTTTTGAAAACCTTATGTTTTGGAGGGAAGATTTTTCAAATAATCCATGTTGGCTATTTATAGGATTCGATTCTTCATTGTTAGGGGGGTCAATTTGGAGGAGATTTAGGTGTTTAGTGAATTTTCGAGTTCCTACCATTGAGATCTATCTTTCCATTGTATTCCATTGTGATTACCTTTATGTGGTGCCATTATTATACAAGTGAATTTTACCATTCCTTGACATGATTCTGGAACTGATGAATGTAATCTTCTCATAGAATTTTGGAGAAGAATAGAATTGACTTAATTACTCATTTTCTTGTGGTGATCCTTGTTCGAAGTTCCTGTTTTCAATTTTCTGCATATAAGAGTAATGCTTTTGCAAATATATACTAGTGAATCACAGTAATTCCTATTATATATTATAGAGATATAAGCCTTTTGTGGAAAGTGCATGTTGTTAATGAGAAGAGTATTGCTTGTGGTGAAAACCCTAGTTATCCACTTTTGATTAACCTATGTATTGATCAGTGAGTGGTAATCAAAGATCCACCAGAGTGTGTTAAGTGTAAGTCAATTTGAAGTTTCATATAAGAGTCTGAATATCTTTGGTGTATCACCTTTCAATTATGAAATTTTAGTTACAAACCTCTTATCCCTTTTCCCAATATAGTTTCAATCAGGAAGTGATATACCATATTTTATAGGAACCGGCCTAGAATCTGGAGACTCCTCTTCACTTATAGCCTACCCACAGCTAGGAGAGGTTTCCATTGTGAGGATGGAATTGTCGTATAGCCCTAATGCCCGAGTTAGGGTGACAATTCTAAGCCTGAACAGTAACAATTCAACACTTGAATGATTTATGTTTTTTTTGTTTTTCTCTTTTCCAATTATGAGTGCAATGTGGTTATTTTTTAGATATGCAACAACAAGAATATATCAGTACATAGATTAAGTAGTCAGCTTGGATTTGAATGAAATAGGAAATTATTTTGATATCAAGAACTTATACTGCCAAATGAACTATACAGACTTAAATGCAACTAAATGCAAACCTCTAGGACTATCACCGATCTTTTTACACTAGCATTTTATCATCATATAGTGTGTGTGTGTGTGTGTGTGTGTGTAATAGACATCATTGGTTAGTGAAATTGTCACTGATACCATGAAAGTATCATGAAATTATGAATACTACCTTAATTGGATGCAATGTCAAAACTAAACCTAAGCATCAAGGCATAGAGGCTAGGATGACTTGTTAGTTATCTCCTTTTGATATAAGAATAGTCTTCTGTTCATGTGTTATAGAAGATATGTAACGCGCAATGAAATTTAATATTCATATCCTTGGGTACATAATGTGTCATACACCTTACTTAGAATTTGATTAGAAATGGTCAAGGAAATTGATTCAACCTCACCGTAGCTTACACATAAAAAGGATCGAGATATATCCAACTATCCACTCATATTGAAAGCTCTTATCATAAACATCCAAATTAGGTAAAGTTTATAGGATCATTGAAGCAATCACCACAAGTAGAAAATAAAGAAAATGTTATGCCTTGTGTCCTTGTGACTCTTTTTCATTTAATAAATGTTATGGAGTAACTCAGAAGACATAACAAACAACAATTGATAATCAGACAAAGAAAATTCATAATCATTTATATGCCCCTAGTTTGAAACATCATTGGAACATTAAATGAATCAAGATCAACTCAAGATCAGTCTATATGTGTTTATGTGGTGTTTAGGAACACCTTTGATTCATCATTCAATCATAGAATATAAATCAATTAAACCTTGGATTTCAGTAATGTATATCTATGTCTGAGTCAGTGAGACAAACATATCAGTAATTACAATCCAATAGAGTGTTGAGAAACACTATTTGATTAAAGTGTTGAGAAACACTATTACAATGTCTGTTAAAGGTAGGTGGTGTTTAAGAAACACCTTTATTTTTTATAGTGATAATGATGTTTTGATTCTATTGAAGAAATACTGTTTGTAGTGGTAAACATTACTAGACAAGGACCTAGGATGACACAATAACCAATAACCACCAACTAAACATGCTATCAGAGATCCTCCCAATGTAGTATGCCTATCCTAAGATGCAAATATAGACAAAATCCAGGCAAGGAAAGTATATTTGTGAAGGGCTCAAGTCTAACCGATGTCAAGAAAATGACTAGGAAGGATTTATGCAAGAGGTGCATTGATAGATGGAGCATTGATTACAAGTGATGCCTATTTTCCAGGTTTTCACCACTTGACCAATTTCTATTTTTGCTACCAAGACACCCATTTTCCAGGTTTTTGCCAAGGCACTTTTTCTTTTTTCTTTTTTCAAAATTTTTTTACTTTTTTTTTTCTTTTTTTCTCTCTCTTTTTTTAAAGTATCCAGGCACCTATCTTCCAGGTTTTCACCAAGGATACCTTTTTTCAGGACTTTTTCCACTATTTAGATTTTCTCTTTTCCACTATTTTTTGCTTTCTTCAGGATCAATTTTTGTTATTTTTGGTATTTTATCAGGATCACTTTCATTGTACAATCCCTTAAGCTAGGTGTTAGGCAAAAAATAGCTTCAAGTGTAGAGTATTGATAGGTTCAAGAAGGAAATCTCCTTCAGGTGTAACTAACTGATAAGCTCCTATCCAAAAAACTGCTGTGATAACAAAAGGCCCCAGCCAGTTGGGTTCAAACTTGCCTTTTTGTTCTCTATTTGGTTGATTCTTAGGATTCTCTCTAAGAATAAGATCTCCCACTTGAAACTATCTTGGCTTTACTTTCTTGTTGTACCCCTTTGACATCCTTTTTTGATAGAATTTTAGGTGATCAAATGCTTGTTGCCTGCGCTCATCCAATATCTCTAGTTCTTGTACCCTATCTATGTGGTATTGTTCATCCATGAAAAGACCTTTGAAGGATACTCGCAAAGAAGGGGTTTCTACTTCAATTGGTAATACGGCCTCTATGCCATAAAAAAGATAAAATGACATGGCTCTTGTTGGTGTTTTGATGCTTTTTCTATAAGCCCATAGTGCTGGATTCAATTGTAAGTGCAAGTCACTACAAGATTTCTCATAATTCTATGTAGGATTTTTAGAATATTTTTGTTTGAAGCCCCAGCTTGTCCATTACCTTGAGGATAATATATTGAAGAACAATGTTGAGTAATGTGAAATTGTGTACAAAGGTCCTCAATGTATTGGTTCTTGAACTTCCCTCCATTGTCTATTACAATAGATGAGGTATCCCATACCTATAGATGATATAGTTCAAGATTAACATAGCTAATTTTTTTCTAGTGTTGTCGATTAGCAGCACTGCTTCCACCCACTTTGTGAAATACTTAGTGGCCGTGATGATGTATTTTTGTCCAGTTGAATAATTAGGATAGATTTGTCTAACAAGATCAAAGGCCCATTACTGGAATGGCCAATGTGTAATAAATGGTATGAGCTCCCTAGTTGGAGCATGGATAATATTTCCATGTGTTTGACATTTTTGACATGTTTTGGCATACTAAACTACATCTTTCTCCATTATAGTCCAATAGTACTCAACCCTTAGAAGTTTCTTAGCTAATGAAAACCATTCAAGTGAGATCCACACACACCTTCATGGACCTCTTTTAATGCACGATTAGAATCCTCTTGTTCTAAACATCTAAGTAGCATTCCATCCAGACCATGTCTATATAAGTTACTAGTAATGAGTACATAATGTGATGATGTTCTAATTAATGCTCATTTTTCATTTCTGGATAGGCCATTGGGTAAGGTTTGATCCATAAGATAGGAATTTATATTGGTATACCTAGATTGGTTTTGGATATTTAGGGCACAAAAAATTGGGATTCAGGTGTATCAAATGTAGTAAAGGATAGTTATTCCATTAAGAAGTCATAGCAGAATTGATGTTCCTCCAGTTGTAACATGGATGCCAACATTGCCATTGCATCTGCAACTCTATTTTGTGTTCTTGGAATTTGTTGAAACATGATAAACACAAAGTACATATTCAAATCCTCTATCATCTATTTATAGGGAATCAAATTCTCATCTTTTGTTTGGTACTCTCCATTTACTTGATTGATGATGAGTTGAGAGTCACCGTATACATGTAACTCTATTATTTTCCATTCAATGGCTAGCTTGAGACTGTTTACCAATGCTTCATATTCTGAGATATTTTTGATGCATGGAAACATCATTTTGTATGACTTATGTATCTTTTAACCTTGAGGTGTGATAAAAAATACCCCTGCTCTAAATCTTTGTTGTTTGAAATAGTTTCGTCAAAGTAATTTTTCCATGGATTATTTTTTAAGTGCATCATTGTCTCATCCAGAAAATTTATTACCAATGGTGTTGCATCCTGCAATGATGAATCAGCCAACTGATCAGCTAGCACTTGTCCTTTAATGACCTTTATGTCTACATGCTCTATATCAAACTCACTGAGTATTAAGACCCACTTTGCTAGCGTTGTTGTTAATAATGTCTTACTCAGGAGGTACTTGAGAGGATCAATCTTTTCCATGAGTTTTACTATATGTGAAAGCATGTAGTGTCTCATCTTTGGGATGCAAAAACAACTTCCATCCAAGCCTTTTCAATTATACTATAGTTGAGCTCATAAGATACCAATGTCCTGCTGATATAATAAATTTATATTTCCTTCTTGGTATCATCCTCTTATGCTAGCAATACTCCAAGTGATGTATCTATGGCTGAAATATAGAGTAAAAATGGCTTTCCGTGGATGGGCGCCATTAAGATAGGAGGATTAGATAGATAATATTTTAATTTATTGAAGTTGTTTTCACAATGTTCATCCCATTTGAAAGTCACTCCTTTATTTAACAATTTTGTGAAAGGTTGCGCTCTATTATCTAGTTGAGACATGAAACTTCTGATTGATAGGAGTCTTCATTGGAGAGCCCTCATTTGACTTATATTACAAGGAGGTGGAATTCAATTATTTCTTTCACTTTTTATGGATCTACCTCAATTCCTTTTACTGATACAATGAATCCTAAGAGCTTTCTTGATTGGACCCCAAATGCACATTTCTTTGGATTGAGCCTTAGTTGAAATTATTCCATTCTATATATTATCTTTCTCAAGTCTTCAATGCGAGTTATTCTGATCTTCAAATTGGCTAAGGTATCATCCACATAATCCTCCATGTTCTTATGCATCATTTCATGGAAGATTATTGTCATAGCTCATTGATATGTGGCCCCAACATTCTTTAGCCCAAATGGCATCACATTATAACAAAATGTTCCCCATACATAGTTAAATGTTGTCTTTTCTTGGTTTTCAGGGGCAATCTTAAATTGGTTGTAGGCCAAAAATCCATCCATGAGTGAGTAGATTTCATATCCTAATGTGAGGTCTATAATCATATCAATGTTTGGCAGTGGGAAGTCATCTTTTGGACAAGATTTGTTTAAATCCCTAAAGTCTGTGCAAATTCTGATAGACTTGTCCACTTTAGAAACTTTGAATACATTAGAAATCCATCTTGCATAAGAGATGACCCTTATGAATCCAACTTTTAAAAGTTTTTCTATCTCTACTTTTACCAACAATGCTACATGTGGATGCATCTTTCTCAATTTCTTCTTGACAGGTTTTATCACAGAAGCTATAGACAAGTGATACATTATTAATTCAGGATCTAATACAAGCATATCAAAATAAGACCATGCAAAGTTGATCTTTTTATCGTTAAGGAACTCACTGAACTGTGCCTTTTCTTCCTCTTATAAAGATTGTGCAAGATGGACAAACTAAGGAGTTTTAGTTGTTCCCAGATTGACTGGTTTCATTAGTTCTAAGAGTGCTGAAGATATTTCTTGGAAGTGCTCAGGGAGAATATCAAGAATCTCATCTTTTGGAGCCTCTAAGAGGTTTTCACCGTTAGGTACATCTTTTATTTTTACCTTTTTAGAATCTGATACTGCCATAATGTGGTTTTCACCATTAGTTCTTTTTTTTTTCTTTTCAAATTTTGACTAAGAAAATTGATATCCTCCTCTATCATACTCATGCTCCTTTCATTGGTGGAAGAAGGATAGGGTTCATAAGCATTCAGATAGCAGGCCAAAGTGTATTCATTGGGAGATTTCATTATAGTTGTGGGCTCTGATTCGGTACAATCAATCAGTTTAGGGTTTATGAAGGATAGTGATTCAGAGGATTCTAAGGAAAGTACCATGCTAGTGTCAAAAATTGATGCAAGTAGGGTAGGCAGTGGGGTGAAAGGCACTCCCAACTAGCAAACTAGCTTGCAGATAAAATAATGCAGAAGCAACAACACAAGAATGAGAGAAGGAAACACCAAATAATTTCATAAATCTATCAAACTCATTACATGCCAAGCTATAAGGCCTTCCCAGTTTTGGCCATATACATTCAAGTGAATTACAAAATATTGCGCGAGGTCACAGACATGCCAACGAATATCTTAACACTTATTCTTCTATCAAAAACTCTAATATCCTCCTAGAACTGCTGCCTAAACTAAGAACAAAGAAACAAATATATACAAGAGTCCACCAAAGAGGTTGGAACTCAAATCCCTAATAGAAATCTAGATTTAGGTCTACATAGATCCCAATGAGAGACCCCACATTAATTATGCCATGGAAATTAAATGCAGAAGTTAGCCAGATCAGGATAAACAACTCAGTGAATATTAACCGAGCAACAACCAATTCGGTAAGGATGTAACCGAGCATCAAAAACCAACTCGGTGAAAGAAGTAACTGAGCAGCCAACATACACTGAGACCCATCGGTAAAGTAAGATAGATCAAGTAATCAAGCAACAATGATTACTAAGTACTTCACCGAGCAAACTCCAAACAAACTAAAGAACAAAAGCAAACATATTTTTGGTTGTGCAGGATTGCTAGGGACCCAAGATGCTCCTACATCAGGCACCTGGGGTTAAAATAAATGTTTCCCCAAATCATGTATTAGGTCCAACTTGAAATGAATCCAAATTAGATTAAGAAATCCAAGATGAGTCCTTAATCGGTCTATTTTTTCTATTTTATCAGATACTCCATGTATTCCTTTCCTCTTGTACTTCTGCCAACTCTCTGTTTCAAATTTGTTCAACTTCCTCTATCTATTTCTTAGGATAATCACTTGGTACTGTCACTTATTCATCAGGTTCATGATATTAAAACAAGTCTAAAATATTGAATATGGGTGATATATCCATGTCATCAGGTAAATCTACTTCATAAGCATTTCCACTATCAAATCTTCTCTGTATTTTGCAAGGACCAAATTTCTTCATCTTCAATTTACCACATGTTCCAATAGGAAAGTTTCCTTTCTTCAAATGAACCATCACTGCATCACCAAATTCAAAATTTTTATGTCTTCTTGATCTATCTGCACTATCCTTGTATTTCTAATTACTTTTCTCCAGCTTCTTTTGTACATCTTTATGCAATGTCTTCATGAACTAGGAAAATTTCTCTGCTTCAACACTTCTTTTATCTTCTCCAGCAATGTATCTCAAGTTTGATATACCTCTTGGTTGTCTGCCATGAAAAATATCAAAAGGTGTCTTTCCAATACTTCTATTTACTGAACTGTTGTATGCAAACTCTAATTGTGCCAACATCAAATCCCAATTACCTGGTGTGTCTCCAACTAAACATCTGAACAAATTACCCAAAATTTGGTTTACAACCTCTGTTCATCCATCAGTCTGTGGATGAAATGTAGAACTATACTTTAACTCAGTGTCCAACTTCTTCCAAAGTGTTTTCCAAAATTAGCTAACAAACTTACTATCTCGGTCAGAGATAATACTCTTCGGTAATCCATACAATCTGATAATCTCCTTAAAGAAAAATATCTGGTATATGTACTGCATCTGATGTTTTCTTACATGGTATGAAATGTGTCATCTTTTAAAATCTATCCACAACAACAAATATGGAATCATTACCTCTTGTTGTCCTCGGTAAGCCAAGAACAAAATCCATGCTGATATTACTCCAAGGTTTCTCAGGAACATTAATCGATGTGTACAAACCAGTATTCTAACTCACTCCTTTTACAACTAGAAAAAATCTATAGTTTCTCACAAATTTCTGAACATCCTTATACAACTAAGGCCAAAAATACCTTTCCTTAAGAAAACTCAATGTCTTATCAATACCAAAATGTCCAGCCAAACCACTACTATGTTTTTCCTTTATCAAATTAGTTCTCATTGATCCTATCGCTATGCACAAATGAATACCTTTGAACAACATGTCTTCTTGAATGAAATAATATTCATACTTACTTGATTGATTTGGAATAGGTGCTCTGCACACTCTCCACTACTCAGAAAAATCAGGATCATTTTCATACAAATGCTTCATATCATCAAAACCAAGAACTTCAATTCTCATTTCAGCCAACAAAGATCTTCTTCTACTCAATGCATTAGAAACTCAGTTAGAAACTCCACTCTTATGCTTAATCACAAATGTGAAACTCTGAAAATACTCTACCCATTTCATATGTCTCTGATTTAACTTATTCTGACTACCCAAATATTGTAAAGCCTTATGATCAATATACATCACAAATTCACTCAGTATCAAATAATGTCTCCATTTCTTCATAGCTTGAACAATAGAATAGAATTCTTGATCATAGACAAAATATTTTTGTTTAGCATCATTCAATTTTTCATTAAAGAAAGCAACACGTTTACCTTATTGAGTCAACACAAATCCAATTATACTTCCCCTTGCATCACATTCAACTTGAAATACCTTATTGAAATCAGGTAAGGCTAGTATAGGTAATTCAACAACCTTTAGCTTCAAAGTCTCAAAGCTCTTATCAGCTCCATGTGTCCATTTGAATTCTCTTTTGTCTCCTCTCATTGTCTCAGTCATAGCATTACAAAATGAACTGAAAATTGTGATAAACTTTATGTAAAAACTTGCCAATCCATGAAATGATCTTACCTCACTGAAATTCTTAGGTGTAGGCCAACTAAGTATAGCTCCAACTTTCTCAGTATCCATCTTCAAAAAATTAGCTAAAATCAAAAAACCTAAATACAAAAGTTCTTCATTCATGAAGGAACACTTTCTCAGATTTATCAGTAACTTTTCCTCTTTCAATCTCAGCAATACTTGTCTTATATGCAGCAAATGTTCTTCTCTAGGCTTACTGAATATCA
This sequence comes from Thuja plicata, assembly GCA_018584345.1. NCBI lineage: Eukaryota > Viridiplantae > Streptophyta > Pinopsida > Cupressales > Cupressaceae > Thuja > Thuja plicata. The sequence continues at coordinate 319,262 of MU226129.1, forward strand.
AAATATCATCCAAGTATACAATCACACATTTATTCAAGAATTTCTTGAAAACTTCATTCATTAACCTCATAAATGTACTTGGTGCATTAGTTAAACCAAAATACATAACCAAGCACTCATACAAACCTTCTTTCATCTTGAAAGTAGTCTTACACTCATCACCTTCTCTGATTCTGATACGATGATATCCACTCTTCAAATCAATTCTGGTAAAATATCTTGCTCCACTCAAAAAATCCATTATATCATCCATCCTTGGTATAGGAAACTTATCCTTCACTGTGATCTTGTTGATTTCTCTTCAATCGGTGCACATTTGCCATTCTCCATTCTTCTTAGGTGCCAATGCAGCTGGTATTGCACATGGACTCAAACTCTCTCTGACTAGATCCTTGTTCAACAATTCATGAAATTGTTGGTTAAGCTCTTCGTTCTTGATTGGTGTTAACAGATGTGGTGCCTTGTTCGGTAAACTAGGTCTAGGAATCAGATCCATACAATGAATGATATCTCTCATTGGTGATTTTGCTTCTTTTTTACGCCGTGATAACTGGATATCAACCTTTTCACTTTGCAATGAATCTTTAAGAGTAGCCAACTCCAAGTAGTTCACCAAGACTGAAAAGGACCAACTAAAAAGGATGCGGATCCAACCTTCTACGCTTTAGGTTCTGCAAAACCAAGGGGGACACCCTTCAATGCCTCCAATATTCTATTTGGCATTAATCAACAGAGATCTCACAAAGGCTCAACACAATCAAGAGATACTAGGTAATCAGATAATCACCCATTGAACATTGACCTTGAAGTGGAGCATGAGATTAGTAAACCATCACAAACACTAAAAGGTAAGATACATCAAAGTTTATATTCAATTTGGAGAATATATCCCAAAACCCACTAGATATGCATCACTATGAAAGTACTAATCCTGGACCAGTGCCTTGTCCATTGGGAAATACCTCAAAGCAATTAAAATATCCATGAATTAACTTCTGTTAAAGATTCCAAGCCATGAACATAATCACTCCAGACCAATACTACTTACAAGATCCTCTTGTAGACAACCGAATGAAACTATGTCACATCTACAACATCATTTAATCTCATCCTTGATCAGACCTGAAAAATAATAACACATACATAGATAAACTCCATGCAAAGAATCAAAAAATTTAGACTTCACAAGACTGACGCCAAGGAGAGATTTGAATCTGGAACTCTCATATTAAGTGTGAAGAATCAAATTCTTGTATAGAATCTACTTCAAAATACACCTATTCAACGATATGCAAAAGATCTGAGGTTTTCTACTTCAAAATGATAACAAAAACTACTACAAGGAATTAACTATATCCCTAATGGAACCAAAACAAAACTGGAATCTCCTAGAGCTAAGCATAGCTTGAAACTCACCATGGAGGCCAAGAGTTGGAACGTATATTCTGTCCAAAAAATTAGAGTATATGGGAAGAGAGACCTCCTGATTCCTCCTTACACAAACACCTTTCAATTTCCCAAAAATATATGTAGCTGATCCCCTATTTAAACTGCCAAAATTTGATATGATTTGCAGAAAAATCTCATTTGTTTTTCCTTTGAGAATCCTCTCCAATACTATTTGTAGATGCACAGTAATATTTGAAAATAAAATATTACTCCTAATGTTTTGATTTAATACAGTCTGTGCAAGATTTAAGATAACAATTTTTATCTCTGCTTTTAATATTTCATACCTGCACTTTAATATATGCATTTTAAATTCCTTATTATCCTGGTGCATACATCCATTTTAATAGTCTACCTTTTACCTTATTTCTCACTTCTTGACATATTAATCTTTATTTCTTTTAAACCTGCGCATTCATCCTTATATTAATCCTTCCTTTTTAATCTTTCAGGCACATTTATTTATCACTGTTTAAATATGCATTTCATTTTTGAATTGCCTTTACCCTTTATTTCACCCTTTTTACCAAGATTTCACTAGATCATGCCACATGGCACCTTCTGACTGGCTCTGTGAGACCACCTGGGTGCCTATGTCGTCTGCGCTTCCTAGCCTACCACTTGTCCAAGTGCCACATGTTGCACTATCACGTTGCCGCAATGATAACTATCCTGCATCTTTCCTATAGTGGCATTAGGACAACCATCCATCTTGCCCATTTTAGATGTATCTTCTACTATGTCACCTACCATGTCACTCTTGCGGGTCCTGCCAAAATCTATTTGTCATCCTCCATGATTATCCATATGACATGGATTTAGAGTAACCTTGCATGCGTGCCCATAGCCTCCGGGCTTCTTCTTCTAATTACCATGTGAGCCTTTTTAGTTATAAACACCTATATCTCCCTTTGCACCAACAATGTGGGATTAATCGCTTTGAAATTTTAAACTATATTATGCCATGCATGCCAAAATTTTGTTTACCACTTACCTTAGTTAATGCAGCAATCTCTTAGCTAGGGGGCCCGCCCAAGAGCCTCTTAGCTTCTTATTCATATCACTAGCTTAACACAGGCATATAAGAAGATATGAAAAATACAACCCCTTGAAAATATGGGATAATGGTTCTGAAGATTTTTAAAGCTCTGTGCATGCTACCTTAACCATTGGTCCTCCCACCCACCCTGAGTGTGGGCTCCCTCCAATTCCTACACAGGTTTTAAAATTTACATCTGCCATTGCATTTTTATATTGAAATTTTACAAAACTTTCCCTGTCCAAATATACCTGAGCCCCCATTGGGATAATGCACTAAATTTTTGTTTGTTTCATTCCATATTCCATGCAACCCTTATTACACTTCTCATTTCATTTTGTATTAAATTTATTAAAAAACCATCCTATGATACTGTGCAACCTTCTAAACTCCACACAGTCTAACTTGCGTAGCATGTCCACCAATGCATTTTCTTGAACATTAACACAACACCTGCTTTATATTACGGTCCACACATCTCTTTCTTTTACTACCTCTGTGCTTCTTCTATAAGTAATCCACACAAGCCTTGGGTGTTGCTAAAGTTTGGGAATTTGGCATTACACCTGCCAATAGTTATTTGCATCAAGTTTTTTGAAATGTCTCCTCATAAAATCCCTTACGCAACACCCTCTCTTTCAAGATTATCCATCGAGAAAATAGGAGGAGGTTGGAAAGCTGAATATTTTGTGTTTTGCACTTGCCGATTGCACTTGGACTAGAAGTTTCTAAGTTCTTATAGCTCACACGCAGGCTCCTCTCCAAATTCCCATGCAGGCAAGGGTAGAACTACTGACAAAGGCTATGGAATTTGCTTTACACCTTAGCTCTCCATCATGCTGCACTGGTCTCCATATTTTATGCCCTACAAAGACTTCTAGCTTCTTTACACCTTCCAAATGCATTTAAAATGAAAATTTTAAATCTTTTTGTACTTACTCCCATGCTTTTGCACAATGTCATTTATTTTTTTAAAGTTTTAAGTTTGTTTTTATTTTGGCCTCCATTAACTATGCAACATTTTGGCATGGGCTATTTCTCACATCCCATTCCCAGGAATTTAGTTCCTTTGCACTATCACCAGAAAATTACATTTGCAATTGCATCAGCGTGGATTCTTTAAATGATTCAGTCTGGTATGCAACAATCCCTTCCAGAAGCTCTAGTCGTGTAAATATAGAAATTTCTAGACAAAATCCTCCTTGAAAAACCATAAATCTCTCCATATTGGCACCATAGAAGTATTTAAGCCCTTTGCAAGCTTCTTTTAAGTGTCTTCCAGCCATAGATAAACATGATATGTTGTGCAACATGAAATAACACCAAACTGTGTCTATTTGCAATAGAGGAACATTGTCCACCATCTCAAGTACTTTTTGATTGCAATAGGTCAAGGCCTCCTCTCCCATGTAAAGTATTTCAAGAGCCTCTTTATATTGCCTCTTTTCAATTAAACATTGACCTTTTGCATGAAGCATTAGTCCCATCATAACAACACTTTGACCAGTCTCAAAAATAGCTGACATCTTTTCCCCATGCTGATTCTCAAGTTCGATGCTGAACTGATCAACTAGGAATGAATGATTAGTGTGTCTCTTCATCATTACATCTACTACAACTCTTTTCACACATTCATAATTTGTATTTCTGCAGCCGCGACACACATGAGACAGTACTTCATTAAAATAGAGACTCACATGCTTTGTATCTACTTCCATAGTTTTCAAGCATATCTACCAGAGGATTTTAATTTTAATATCTGACAAAAGCTCACCTACCATTATGCTTTGAGGGATATCCACATGCTGATCCAAAACCCCTATGAAAATAACACTACTACCAACCTATGTGGAAGTTGGTTTTGAAACAAACGACATTTGAATAGAAATTTAATGGCCCTCTCAATAAATCCATTTGGTGTATAGCCTAAGGCATAGTGATCCATGAAATCTCATAACATTGAAGAATCCAACTCAAAAATTTAAACACAGTCCATATATATTTTGGTCTTGTCCTTTCCATATTGTCCAAATATAGCTTTTAGGGAAGTTAGACCATAAAGCGTTGAATTAACGATCATACCAATCAGCCCCTATACTTCTGCAAACTGATCTGATAAACTACAATTGGCCTCTAGAACTGGTCTTAAAAACTGACTGAAATGCATCAAGGGACCCCAAAATTCATCATGGATATTCATTCAAACACAATAAGTATGCATGTAAAAGGGTTTCAGCAGATTCAATCTCATATGCAAGTTACAATTGATCAAACATGGTGATTCTGAAATACCATGCAAGTGCAGATGTACAAATTGCATAAAATGCATCTGGATTCCTCTTGTGAAAAATAGAAAATCAACTCCTGAATCCTTGAAACATTCCAAATTGGTATACCTTCATACATAGAACGTAGAGAACACACCAACTCATCAAGACCATCAAATTGCATCACAATATTAATATGCAAAGTCAGCCTCTTGGATGAATAATCATTTAATACACAGAAAAAAGGAAAAAAATCTATTTGGTTTTGACTTCACCAAGACATTAAATGAGGCTCTTATAATCTAAACACCTGGACACAAATTTACTTTCACATGGGGAAAACAAATTTTCAATTTTCTTGTTCTGATCTTCAGCCGGTCAATTAGTATGAATCCCCAAAGTCAACCTCTTACCAATTTTTGATTTCAAAATCAGTAAAATTTGCATAAATCTGATTTGGAATTGGATGAGCAATCTAATCAGATGGATTGGCACATGTATGAAAATCTTCATGGTAGTACATTTCCATGACTACCAAATAGGGGAGCATTCAATTATCCATGACATTCAACAGGGTGCAAGTTGCAATACCTCCAAGTAGGCAATTTCATAATTATGCTCTTTCACATTCTAAGAATCAAAATTAATTGCAAACACAATAGCCTTGGGAAACTTATCATATGAACTCATAGGAATCTACAAATAGAACTCTAGACTCTCTCTCATGCCTATAACATCTCAGAATAATCCTTATGTCATGAAAATTTATTCGACCAAAGATGCAAGCCTACAAAGTAGGGCATTTGATATAATAAGGCAATATGCAAAATGCAGATTTAAGTGAACACCTCCAAATGACCCTCTTCAAAACACATCAAATATGACATCTAAAATCTGTGACCCATTATATTTAATCCATGAAAGGTTTTTCACATGTTTTCTAAGTGGTATCTTATGAAAATCATCAGGTCATATTTCACTTGCACTCCAAATAGGCCTCTTCAAAAAGTTTTTAAGGGCACTCACCTTACCTTAGATAAAATTTTAAAATGGTCACTCCAAATTTGTGCCAAATTTGAGAGTACCAACATGTGGTAAACTATCAGGTACATTATCTAAAATGATCTCCTTGTACTCAGTAAGTAACTTCTCAACTTCTGTAAGAATTTCCTCTTCTATATTATTACTCAGTTTGTTAGGAATCAAAGCATAACAGATATCATTTCTTTTCAAATCCTAAACAAACTGTCTACCTTCCATAAAAAAAAATCTCATTAATGTAAAAATATCACCTACATATTCTTCAACCAAAGGTAACAAAATTTGTTTCTTACCATCAACCCAAATAGTATATCTATTCACTCTTCCATCATGTATAGCATGTCTATCATATTGCCAAGGTCTACCCAAAAAAATATGACAACAATCCATACGCATAATATCACACAACACCTTATCATAATAATTTCCAATTTTTAGATTCGCAAAACATTGTTCACTCACCATTAATGTTATATGCTCATCCTTGATCCATGAGATCTGATAGGGCTTCAGATGTTTCATTCTTTCCAATTGCAATTTTGTGACCATTTCCTCAGATGCTATATTCTCCGAGCTTCCACTATCAACAATCACTTTCCAAACTTTGTCTACAACTCTACATCAGGTCTTGAACAAAATTTTCCTAACAAGATCTTGCTTATCTTTCTCACTCCATATTATCCTTCTGATTATGAGATTTCCTTCCTTTTCAGGTTCATTCGGTGACTCCTCTTGCACCAAATCATTTCTGCTGCTACCCTCTTTATTTCTTGCATGTGTACATTCAAAAGGCCTATGTCCTTCTTTTCCATAGTTGTAACAAGTTCCTTGGAACCCTATTCTACTGTAACTACCTCAGGAGTAATTTCCTCTTCCTCGGTATAAACTTACACCTTTCCATTCAACCTTTCCTTTATCTTGACATGTGTCTGAAATTGAATTGCCTGGTTCAGATGTATTGTTTTCACCATGATATCTACCTCTTCCTCTAGGGAATCTACCACCTCTGCCTCTTTGTCTTTGCTCATATCTTTTGTTCAATTTCTCCTTAGCTTTTAGGGAAAATAGATATGCCTCTTCAATGGTCTCCATCTTGACCAAGCTGATCTCACCTTGTATAGAACTTCTCAATCCATTCAGATATCTTTCTATTGTTTCCACTTAATCTTCAACATGTCTAGATCTGATGTCCAATCTGTAGAATTCCTTAAGATAGTATTTTACCAAGCTATCTTTCTACTTCAAACTTTGCATTCTCTGAATTAGGTTAATCTGGTAATCACAAGGTAGAAACTTGCCTTTCAAAATTTTTATCATCTTATCCCATACCTTGATCTTATCTTTACCTTTCTTCTTGTTGGTGATATTTCATGTTTGAAATACACCTTGTAAATTTATTGAGGTCCACTATCATCTATGGTGTCCAAGGTTTTAAAATCATGGTTAAAGTTATTCTCATGCCTCTACAAAATCTATTCTTACCCTTGTCCTAGTTGAAAATGCTAAAAAATGCCTAAACCCTCAAGTATATGTTATAACCCTATTCAAATTTGAATCTAAATGCCCTAAGTGTCTTGGTGGGTTCTATTTTCACGTTGCTTTGTCAGTCACTTAAGTTGTCATAAGTCATGTGTTCACGTTAAAAGGGTTGGGTTATAAAGTTGTGTTATCCTAACCACTTTAATATTTCCTAAGTCATGCCCTTGAGAAAAGCCTTTTATTTCATTGTCTTATGTGGTGAGAAAATGTTTTTTGATTGGACAGCCCACTTAATAGCTTAGTCCAAAACCAATCGACATCTATTGGTTAAGCTATTAAGCCATGGTACTGCATGTCCTTGGTGGTGCCTAAAGTCATAAAGGTTCTCAGTTAAACAGTGGACAAGTTAATAAATAATCAACAGTCTGCTTAAACGCTTAAAGGAAAAATGCTTGACATCTATCAGACAAGCCATTAAGCGGTGTTGACATTTGGCAGCTGGTGGACCCAGATACTCAGAGTTGGTGATAATTAAAGATCAGTTAACTTGTTTCCCATCCAACGATTAGCTTAATGGCTTAACTAAAAAGTGAACAAAATCTAATGGGTAAGAAATTAAGTCTGGGTGATGCGTGGCACAAAAGGTGGGTCATGTATGGCACTTAAGTCATGTTACTAAGGTTGCAAGTGTAAAAGAATTTGATGGTCCACTTAAATTCTTAAAGGTAAAGTGCTCAAAATCTAATGGGTAAGCAATTAAGCAGTGTTGACATGTGTCCTAGATAAACAGTTGCTTCCATGAAAATAAGATAGCCTCCAGATGAAGAAAATGATGTTCAATATCTATGGCTTAAATTCAAAGTTGTGAAAATGAGTTGCAAAGAGCTGTTAAGCCATGAAATTGAAACTTGTGAGTTGATTGCAGAACGTGTGGCCACTCCAGCTGAATTCAATTTGAATGACTGATTTGATTGAAGCTGTAAAATTGGTTGAGTCAACTTGCAGTCACAATAATTCACCAAAGTCATTCGAGAAAAAAATGGAATTGCAGAGGTAATTAGCTCCACGCGACAACTTTGTAGAAAGGGTAAGCTTTTCTGATTCACCAGCATTCAGGTTCTTAGTAGGATTTGCAGTTCAAAAGGGTTTTTAGAATTCTTGTCTCAAAATTTGAATTCATATCGAAAAAGCCCTAGATTCAGAATGGCCCCTAGAATTGAGATTTCCAGAGAGGTTGATTACCAGAAGAGAAATGTTAAGGAGGATTTGCTGCAACAATTAAAAGGATCCATAGGAGATACTACTCAAATCAAGAGAATAGTTCCATTAAATCCCCATCTCAAAGTAGGAGAAGGCCTATATGATTTGGGTAGATGGGAAAAAGATGTCAAAACCAATTTTAATGGTCTCAACCTGTTTAGAACTGCATATAGTCAAAGGACTGCCCCTACCCCAGATTGTAACATTTGGGAGTTAGACGTGGGAAAGTTGATAGCACCTGGGGTGTTTATGGATATTGATTTGTTCACTCTGATTGCAAACACTTATGACAAGGTGTCTAGGGTTGTTAGGGATACCCAGGGAAATGTCCTTTTGACTGTTTCGGCTGATGAGATTAGAAGAATCTTCAAGTTGAGTGATACCTCAGTACATATGGATGATATTGACTATGAATATTTTAAGGAGGTATACTAGACTTAGAGGGAGTATTACAGAGATGAGGCTTTAAAGGGATACTTCAACAAAATAAGTGAATTGGTTGTAGTAGGGCCTAGAACCCTAGAACCATTCAAATTGGACTTCTTTAATGGAAAATCTAGGAAAATGTACAGTGCCCAATGCCAGGTTTTGGGAGAAGATGAAGATGTAACAATGCCTGTTCACATAATGCTCATGGTGGTTCAGATTCTGCATCCCCACCTATCAGTAGTCTTCGACTTTGCATCTTACATTGCACAACAAATGCATGATGGTTTGGCAGGAATCCAGGATAGCAACATACTTAAACCAATGGGATGGTATTACCACATGATGCACATGTTCTTTTCCAATAATGAATACTTCTTTGAGGAAGAAATGGAATTGACTAAGTTCTAGGGTAATGAAGAGTTTCCTATTCAGATGTGGAGTGTTGATCTTTCATCGGACATGAAAGAAGCTAGCTATGTTTACTTTGATAGGGTTTTTGCAACTAGGCTTAGGTCACTGTTATGCAATCAAAATGCCAGGGTCCACACTGAAATGATGAGGCTTTTGAGACCTATGGAGTTTTCCCTAGAACTAAAGATTTCCCATAATTGGGGAGATCTAATTTTGTACCCTGTTTCTATAGTGATTAGAGTTTATGGATTCAGGGGAACCCCTAATGTGCTGCCCTACAAAGTCCCTCTCAAGATTGGAATTGAAGAGATCATAAGGCAATTGGGTGGATTACATGAGGAGGCCCTAGCAGGAAAAATGAAGGGAAGCATTTTCCCTACCCTCACCAGAGCCCATCATTTCATCATAACAAAGAATGGGTGGACACAATTTGATAACTACTTTGAGCCTTATCACTTAGCAACATCTGTATCTAGGTGTGTAGATAATGAGGAATTTATAATGGGTATGTTCAGAAAAAGAACCAAATTACTGACATTAGAGCATCAGTTTAACTACCCTGAGGACATCATTAGAAATATTTTTGACCTAGGTGACCAGGAGATTAGAAAGGAGAAGTGGATGGTGTACAAGAATTCTTTGGACTTTGTGCACAATTTTGATAAGACTTATGACCCTCTCTAGGAGTTCTTCCCATGGTCTAAGAAAATTGAGTCTTTAATGACTTTATTTGAGGGAATAATGTAGACCTTAAATGATAAAAAATAGAGGATAATAGAAGTTTAGCCAGAAAAGGCTCATGCTATTTTAAGCAAACTTTAGCAAGGAAGAGTGGTCCCACCTGGGGATTATGTAGTGTAAAAAAGGAGAGGGTACACAACCATCATGCCCAAAGCTGATAAACCTCCTCAGCATAAAGGGAAAAAGCTAGCAAGTGATAGTACTCAAGAAGTTCCCTCTCCCAAGAGACAAAAGGTGGAAGCAAAAGAGAAAGAGAGTGAATTGTACTCTCCTTCCCAATCTCCTATGCACTATGATGACCAAGCCATTGCTGAGAAATTGGTTCAATTAAGGAATTCTGGAGAAATTATTGTTGCTGCCTAGGAGTAGCAAGAAGGGATGCCAAAGGCACCTAGGGATACAACAGCTGACCTCACAGTGGCAGAATTCAGAGGTAAGGAATTAGACCCTGTTACCAAGAAAGCCAGTGATGAATTCTTGTCAGATGACAATTTTGTCAAAACTAGGGCATTCATTCAATTTTTGTGGAGAAGACATATAGATGAATTCAATCATAAATGTCAAAAGATATATGAAGCTCAACCTCATTATGCTAATGATGATATAGAGAAAGAGGTCAAGCAAGAGATGGTCTCCAAATTTGATAAGATCACCCCTGAAGAGGGTAGAGAATTGGTTAAAAAGAAGGGAGTCCTCATACTATCTCAATGGGACTTAGTAGATGTAGTATTTTTTGATGCTGTCAGGAAGCAGGCTAAACCAATGAGCACTACTGGGACATCAATTGGTGCCCATTTTAGTGAAGACCATGTAGCCTTGGCAATCTGGTCATTAAAAAAGAAAGACAAATGAAGAGTAAAGGAAGATGATGGGATTGAGGATACCAGAAGCCTCATTGTCAAGAGAGTTTTTGATACTTTAGGAACTGAAGGAACAAATCTTGTTTTTCAAACACTGAGCCTAAGCCTGAGGGTGGTTGAGAAAGGAAAATAGGCTTATGATTGTAACACCCCAAAATTGGCATCTCGCAACCCCAACCAATTTTGTTTTATTTGTCACTCTTCTAGATCATCAAAGTCCTATTGTACTAGGCAATTCTGAGTTTTGATTGACTTTATTCGACCTGAGTGTGAAATGCAGAAAATCCTAAACTTGCATTAATCATATATTATGTTTAATTCCTAAATGTCTATTTGGCTAAACAAAGCTTATGATCAAATTAATTTAATTAATAAAGTCCTAGCACTTTAATTAAATTAAATTCACCCTCTTTAGCTAAGACACATGAAAAAGGAATTAAATCATATTTAATTATTAAATAAATATCCTCATTTTCAATAATTGAATTTAATTATTTAGATAATTGAGAAAAAACAATTATGAGGTCATATTTATTTAATTAATAGGATAATCTCTCAAAATTTTTATCTCTCTTCAGAAATAGAATCTTTGAATTAATTGTGCTTTAAAGAGAAAGAAAACAATTTAATTCAAATAAAACAGAATTAAATCAAAGAAAGAAAATAGTTAAAGAAAAGGGAAAACAATTTATTGTTTTCTTTCAAATAAAGGTTTCTAATTTAAACTGGCTTTTCTATCTATTTTATTTCAAAGAGGAAACTTTCTATTCTGATCATCTCTGAGTTTATAAAAGAACTCTCATTCTTCATTCAAACCCCCACTCATTTTTATGCATTGTTAGAATACTGAATTATTGTCACATTTCTTGATATCTCATATAGAATAACTTCATTTTGCAATAGAATAGTTTCAATTTCTAGAATAATTGCATTGAAATCACGTCTTAGAATAAATCTCACATCTTTCATTTCTTAGAATAACTTTGCATTGCATTGCATTCATGGAGATAAATCCTTCATTCCTAGATTGGTCCATGGTTGTGAGACTCTCATTCTGAGAGAAATTTCAAAAACCCCATCTGGATTGAAGGTAACAGGTTGAATCATGCAGGCAGATAGGATGAATAATCTCATATTCATTCTTGTGTGTACCTGGTGAAGAAGGATTATGTTGAAGTGTATGGTGAGTTAACAAGGAAAAATTTACCACATACATTTCTGGTGCCCACCATGGGGTAGGTACATTATATTCTGGCCTCATTTCATTTCATCTTTTTCACTTTTTTTCATTTTTTCTGTACTTCAGTACAAGTCCTGTTCTAATCTCGCGTGAACTTTCTGTACGTCTCGTGCAAACTTTCTAGTTCTTCGCGTGGATTGCCGCACTTATTCGCGCGATATAGCATACTTAATCATGAAAAATTACATTCTAGAGCTTTCAGTTTGATATTTTATTGCCTTGGTTTTCTAACGACTTGTTGTTTTCTGACATCTGTGCTTCTCTAATTTTTTCTTTTGAAACAACATAACAGTGGTTTGCAGGATGCTGAGACAAAGAAAAGCCATCATAAACTTCTGACATGTTTTCTGCAGGACGCTGATATGCAGAAAGGCATTACAAACTTCTAATGGGTTTATTGTAGGATGTTTGTCGAAGACCTTGTGTGTTTTCAAAACTTCTTATATTTGTTTTTAGTAGTTAAAACACACTTCGGTTGGTGCTTAAAATGAATCATTGTCTTGCGTCATTGAAGTGTTTTTTTAGATTGTAATCCTAAGAACTACATGAACGTATCCTCTCCCCTCACCTTTTTGGATCTTGGGTGTAAGAGAAATTCATGTGATTCTTCTAGAGTGGCTACCTCTCGAGAGCTTTAGCAGAGCCAGTGAGAGTGGACGCCCAACCGGTAATAGGCTAAAGCCAAGCCCTTCCAAACCGGTATACACAAAATGCTATTGTGATTAATGTCACAATAGACAGGTGTGAATTCATTATGGAAACCAAAATTTCCTCTAGTACCCTAGTGGTGAGTTAAAGTCCCAACATCGTTAAGGTGAAAGCCTTACTTTGAAAGGATTGGGAGAGCCCCCTTTATTGGGAAAATGACTTGATCAAAACCACCTGAACGGATGACCTTACTACAAACTGTTGTTCTAGTTTTCCAAAAACCCTCTATCTGTTGGCACGGAAGGTCAGAGACTGACTAAGATGCACCACATTCTTACGACTTTTAGTAGAGATAAAAACCATTTGGGAAGCAATTCCTTTGGGGTCCAAAGCTTGGTATGCCTGAGAAGTGAGTGCATATGTAAGGAGGAGCCCGTGCTTCCAAGATTCTAAGTTGTCTTCTAAGAGTAAGTGTATTTGAACTTTGATTCAAGTGGGGATTCAACAGATATTGTCCTAGCTATCCTAGGATTGTGATGTTCTTGTTCTGTTACTACAAACATTCTGTTTAATGTGTTTTGCGTGGGTGTATCATTTGAACAATCAAAACTGTCGTCAAAACACACAAGTTGTCAATCTTGAACATGTCCAAAACAATCTGTAACTTGAACTATTTGTCAAAAAATAGTATGATTTCATCTTGGAAAATACAAACTGGTCTTAACAGTCTAATTCTGTAAATGTCCTTTTTTCAACATTTGCATAGTTTCACGCGACATTTCCCAATCTTCGTGTGCTTCACTGCAAATCTTCACGCGATATGAAATACACTCTCACGTGACATTTGGCAACAGTGCCATTATTCTATCATTCTTTATTCTGTCAATTGGTGTCATTCTTTGTGCAAAGAGAGCATTTCTTCGCGTGGTTTGGTGAGAAAATTCATGCGATAGAGCATTTCTTCGCGCAAAACTGGAGTCTTTTGTCCAAAATAGAAAGCTAAAATCTATCAGTCAGGTGTACTTCTATCAAATCTGGTCTCTATTTTTCTTCCATCCATCTTCACATAGTCTAAAACTTGGTTTCTTGGGTTGAGAACTACGCAATTCTTGCTTAAACTGGTCTTGTCTCATGTATTTTTGATCTCTTTCATCTGTGTTGTCATGCCTTGTGTCGCAATAGTCATCTCTTGGCTGTTCTAGCCTCATCTTTGATGATTTGCATGAAGGATACTTCACCTTTTGGCACGTTCTATGCAATTACTTTGAGACAGTTTCAAGTTTGGTCCTAGTTCACATTTCCTTGTTTAAACTTTGTCTATGACTGTCACAACTCGAAGTGGCAAAAAATTTCCTTCAATCAATCAAGATGAATCTATAGTTTCCACACCATTATTGGCTACATCTAGTGAGGAATCATCTCGATCTCCTTCCCTGGTATGTCGACCTTACAATAAATGGTCATTTCCTATGGATCTTGGTAGGGTTTGAAATCCTTTATTCCAAGAAGACCCATATTCAGAGAACACTCAATCTTTTCATACCGAGTCTTTAAACTTTGAATCCTTGCATTCTAGCAATATGATAGATCATAGTCAACTGGGTGGAACCTATTTCAACCAGACTAAAAACCCTCCTCTTCAAGAAGAGAAAGAGATAACCCAAGGGGATATCATAGAAGCCCGCAATAATAAAAACTTCATGAGAATGATGTTGGTCATAATGAAAGAAGAGAAGGAGAAATACCTTCTCGAATTAGCCACCCAAGGTGCTAAACTTCCCTCTAATTAGAAGGTAGAGACACTTATTGAGAAAGAGGAAGAAACTAAAAATTCCCGTTTGCAAAAAGAAATGAAAAACATGCAAGAGAAACTCTCTAAACTCTTGAAAGAGAAAGAAAAACCTGTTACACAATTCACACTGGAAAGCATTTGTCCTTTCCCATTTGATAAAGATCTTCACATGCCTCCTTTTCCCAAAGGAGTTGAACTTCCTAAATATGACAAATACTTGGGTACATCTAACCCTCAAGACCATTTGAGAGAGTTTGGTGCTCTCTCCATGGAATTCATACATGACACAACCTATCTTATGTGTCTTTTCCCATGTAGTTTGGGAGGATCAGCTATGGAATGGTTCTCTAGACTATCAACTGGCATCAAAACCTTTGACAAATTTGCCAATTTATTCCTGCAACACTATTCTCACAACATCCAACATCCGGTTCATATTCAAGATCTTTGCAACTTGAAACAAAATCAAGGGAAATCCTTCTTGACATTTCTCCAAAGATGGAGACAACTTTATACACGATATTCTTGCAAGATACCCAAATCTAAAAAGTTGGACATCTTTCTCGATAATCTTCTCCCCAACTTTGGGTATCAAGTACAGCTACAAGGTCCTCTAACCTTTGATGACATGATTAAACAAGATGTAAGAATCGAGAAATTTATGATCAAGATAGGAGAATTGACCTTACACTAAGAAAATAAACAAGGGTCTTCTTCCTCAAGCAAAGATAAATCCAAATTTCCCAACAAGAACCAAAATGTTGTGAATGATGGTGTTGTAGACAATGTGACTCCTAAGCCTTCCAAGGATACCTTTAATCTCACTACCATGATGCAAGTGGCCAAAGCCATTGAAAAGGTTGTGGCAGATTCTAAACCAAGTTCTTCACAATTTTCTGGACCTAAACCTTGGACTCCTAGACCCAAGCGTGAATTCACTCCTTTAGGAGAACCTCTCGAGGAAGTTTACAAGACTCTTGTAGACAATCATTTACTCACTCCATTGGATGATTCATGACCTTATGATCTGCAACCAAGACCCTCTTGGTGGAATGAATCCTCTTATTGTGATTTTCACCAAAACAAAGGTCATAAAATGGGTACTTGTCTTAAATTGCGGCATAAAATCTAGGACCTCATTGATAGTGAGGTTATTGCTGTGGGAAGTCACAACAAAAATTATGATCACCAAGCTTTCAAAGACCCATT
This sequence comes from Thuja plicata, assembly GCA_018584345.1. Taxonomy (NCBI): domain Eukaryota; kingdom Viridiplantae; phylum Streptophyta; class Pinopsida; order Cupressales; family Cupressaceae; genus Thuja; species Thuja plicata. The sequence continues at coordinate 335,127 of MU226129.1, forward strand.
TCCTCCTCATGGAAAAGGTGAATCATCTATAGGCAAAAATACTGATGCTAAGGTCAACTATACTTACACCAATAATGACAATGTTATTGATATGGTTGAACCTGTTGACACTAAATATTGTAATGTCATCATTCTTAAGGGAAAGGAAGATACTTCCAAGTCTAAAACACCTTTCATTTTGTGAGGGTCTATGCCTCCATCTTTTGAACAAAAGAAGTCTAAAGTCAGCGCTAATGTTGTTACTCAATCTCACGCTAAAATCATTCTCAAAGGCCCCGAGCCTTCTATATCTACATCAACTCAACCTTCAGAAAGAACTAAGGTTGACTCTGCTACTAAGAATCTGAAAGTGGGTTCCTCATCTAATGCTACCAATTACATCATTCTTGATCAATTGCAACGTACTAATGCTTAGATAACTATTTTTGAGCTCCTAAAAATCTCCCCTACTCACAGGGAAATCTTGGACAAAGCCCTCACCGAGGCAAATGTCCCAAAAGATCTTGATCTTGACCAGTTTCAATCCATGGTAGGTCACTTGACCTCCTCACATTACTTGTCTTTCTATGAGGAAGATGACCATTCTTTGAGTCACCCGCATAATAACCCTCTGCACATTGAAGTCATGATTGGTCCAAAGCATGTTTGCCGTGTTCTCATACATAATGGCGCTGGCCTAAATATTTTCTCTACTAGTTTCCTTATTGAGTTAGGATATGGAGAAGATTGCATTGATGCTCACAAAAATATTACCATTAAAGCCTATGATGAGGAAGAACGTAAATCCAAGGGGCTAGTTGTATTTCCAATTAGAGTCGGTCCTGTTGAACGAGATGCTGTCTGTCAAGTGCTTGACATCCCTTTGGAATATAATATTCTATTAGGAAGGACATGGATCCATGAAATGCAGGCTGTCCCTTCCACATACCATCAGTGCATCAAGTTCCCATTTTAAGGATCTAAAGTGACTATACCTGCTAATACATGATATGATTGCAATGCCCTCACAAAATCTGCTGACATCTTTGTGCCTACCAACAGAGAATCCATTGAACTCCTTGAGAATAAATTAAAAGAAATGGAAAAGAGTTTGACACTCAAAGAAACTGATATGGGAAGATATTAGTTTGAACCTGTGCTATCTATTACATCTTTGCCTTTGTCTCCACACTCTTTTGGGAGACCTTCTGAAAGTACTAAACCTTCTATGGTTCCTCCTCCAAAAAAGTATGGTGGTACCTTTGTACAAGCCACAGTTCCATTAGAAGAAGCTGAAAATAGAGCTATCAAAGCTTGGATCTATAAAGGAGAAGACAATTTTGAAAAAACTCCTCCTTATGACATAAAACCTGAGCAATATGGCAAAGGTTTATCTATTATGCAACGTTTTGCCTACAAAGGAAATGGTCCCATAGGTGCAAATCATAAGGGATTGATTGCACCACTTGAAGCTATTGGTCATAGAACATGTGACTCTACAGGTATAGGCTTCCAGAAACTCACATTACAACTAGGAATAAACAAGTTTGTACCTCAAGAAGATAAGAAACCAACACCTAAAGAAACACCTAAAACTGTAGAACCTGAAGATAGCTCTGATGAGGATACTTTTCCTTATCCTATCCCTCCAGACCTGGCAGCATTCTTTTCTGAGCCAGATAATTTTGTACCATGTGTCAGTACAGTAGACACTAACAGTGATTCTGATACCACCACTTCACTTGCTCCATTCACTTATGAGGAGTGGAAAGAAATATATACTCTAAATACAAGTCATCAGGGTGATTTATATATACCACCACACTTTCAAGAATAGTTTGACCAGGAATTCCAATCACTTCTCATTACACAAGAGACAACTGATGCTACAAAAAATAATGAGGTACCTAGGTCAAAAGGTGCTCATCTGACCATAGCAGAGGTTCTAGGTAGAACTCATCCCAACTGGGGACAAAGGGTTGATTTCACTCATGTTCTTGATATGACACCTAATGATGAAATAGACTCTCATGAATATGAGTTTGACAGCTTGTCAAATGCCACTTCTGACAGAGATACAGATATAGCTAACACATATGAAAATCTTCTCAAAGTAGGTGAATGGTCTAGTGTAGGGTCACACGAGTCTGAATCCCTAGATGTTAACATGTTGTCTACTACTATTGTTAGGAATCAAAGGAATTTGACTATACCTCTGGATGAGATCACTTTGGGTCTCGACTTACTTGTCCATGCCTTTGATGATTATACCATGAACGCACTTGAAACTTTCACTCCTCTTTCACTTCACCATCCTGAGCTTATAGACTGGAACTCTACCTCCCCATCTAATGAATTCCTTACATTCCAGAATGATTACGCTCTTGCCTATTACCTACACACTGTCAAACTTGTAACATCTCCCACTGGTGAAGCAAGTGTCAACATGACTGAGGCTGACATCAAGTATCTTAGTCACAAAATAAAAAGAAGAAAAAATAGGCACTCTGATGGTGAAAACCATATTGTGGCAGTATCAGGGCCTAAAACAGTCAAAATAAAATATGTATCCAAGGGTGAAAACCTCTCCGAGGCGCCCGAGGATGAGATACTTGATGCACTTCCAAGTCATTTTTAGGAAAGATCATCTATGCTTATTGAACCAACTCAGCCTATCAACTTGGGTACAGAGGTAGAACCTTAGATTATTCACTTGGCACAATCACTATCAGAGGTAGAAAGAGAGGAATTTACTACATTCTTCAGAAGCAAAAAGATTAACTTTGCATGGAAATATTTAGACATGCTGGGGTGAGACCCTAATATAATCATGCACCATTTTTCCATTGCACCAGGTGTTAAGCCCATCAAGTAGAAGCTTCACAAAATGCATCCACACGTAGCTCTACTTGTCAAAGCTGAATTGGAGAAATTGCTTAAGGCAGTGTTTATCAGAGTAATTGATTATGCAAAGTGGATCTCTAATATTGTTCCAGTATCAAAACATGATAAATCTATAAGAGTCTACAAAGACTTCAGAGACCTAAATTTGGCATGTCCTAAGGATGATTTTCCATTGCCCAACATTGATATGATCATAGATATGACTGTAGGGTATGAAATGTATTCACTAATGGATGGTTTCTTTGGCTATAACCAGATAAAGATTGCGCTAGAGGACCAAGAGAAAACTGTCTTCACATGTGCTTGGGGCACCTTCTATTGGAATGTCATGCCCTTTGGACTCAAAAATGCCGATGCTACATATCAGAGAGCTGTTACCACCATATTTCATAACATGATGCATAAAACAATGGAGGATTATGTGGATGACACTTTAGCTAAGAGCATGCATCAAAAGAAACATCTTGCTGATCTAGGTCCTATACTAGATCGTATGGAACAATTTAGTCTAAGGCTCAATCCTAAGAAATGCGCATTTGGCATAACATCTGGAAAATTGCTTGGCTATATCATCTCTACCAAAGGTATTGAAGTGGATCCTGCAAAAGTACAAGATATTATGGAAATGCCACCACCAAAAAATATCAGACAAATGAGAGGACTTCAAGGCCGACTGCAATATATCTGGCATTTTATCTCTGAACTGGCGGACAAGTCACAACCATTTACCAAGACTTTGCACAATGGTGTGGCTTATCAGTGGAATAAAGAATGTGATGAAGGGTTCACACAAATCAAATAGTATCTTACGAACCCACCAATCTTGATGCCTCCCATTCATGGGAAGCCACTTATACTTTACATATCTGCTATAGATACCTCATTGGGTATCTTATTGGCTCAAGAAGATCAGCACAACAAAGAGAGGGCTATCTACTACATTAGTAGAACTCTATTCTCATATGAAATGAAATACTCTGCTATAGAGAAGGCTTGCCTTGCAGTGGTGTTTACTTCACAAAAATTGTGGCACTACATGTTGGCTCATACTACACGTCTAATTGCTAAAATTGATCCTCTAAAATACTTGCTTAGTAAAGCTACCCTCACAGGTAGACTAGATAAATGGGTCATGCTTCTCAGTGAATTTGATATTGAATATGTTGAAAGGAAAGCCATTAAGGGACAGGAAATAGCAGATCAATTGCTAGAAGCACCTCTAGTAGATCATCAATCATTGCATATTGAATTTCTAGATGAGTCCATATTACTTCTCACACATCGCTAATGGACTATGTTTTTTGATGGTTCATTTACCCAATAGGGGTCAGGTGTTGGGATACTGTTCATTACACCTCAAAGGTACTCTTTACCAAAATCATATAAGATGTTGTTTCCTTGTACAAACAACATTGCTGAGTATGAAGCCCTAATCAATGGTACGAAGATCACCCTTGAGTGGCGAGTAGATGAACTAAATGTTCTTGGAGATTCACAGTTAGTCATCAATCAAGTCAATGATATCTATCAGACAAGGGATGACAAGTTGGTACCTTATAAACAGTTGGTTGATGATCTCAAAAAGTATTTTAATCATATCACATTTCAATAGGTTCCAAGGGTGGATAATAAAGCAACAGATGCCATGGCTACTCTTGCCTCCATGCTACAGATGCCTGAAAATGATTTTAGACATGAATTCCTAGTGGAGACGTTACACTACCCAGCCTATGACTCCCCTGATTTCTAGATGATCTATTCTATCATAGGACATGACTCATCCCACTACCATCATATCTTTTCCTAGCTTCGTGACCATATTGTTTTGGACACTTACTCCCGGAATGAGAAATGTCACTTAATCCGCAGTGCTTCACGGTTCATCATCATCGCTAATGACTTGTATAGACGTGGTCTAGATGGTACCCTCCTTAGGTGTTTAGAACCTGATGAATCCAAACAAGCATTAGTAGAGGTGCATGAAGGCATCTATGGGTCCCACTCTAATGGCCTGACATTGGCCTGTAAACTTATTAGAGCTGGTTACTATTGGCCAGATATGGAAAAAGAAGCAACACAGTTTGCCAAGTCTTGCAAACAATGTCAATTACATGGTAACCTGATTCATGCTCCAGCCAAGGAGCTTATTCCCTTTATTAATTTCTGGCCATTTCAACAATTGGCCTTTGACTTGGTGGGTCAGATTTACCCTTCATCCTCCAATGGACATAAGTTTATAATCACAACTATGAACTATTTTACTAAGTGGGTGGAGGCAGTTCCTCTCACCGTTGCCAGTGGCAAAATAGTAGCTATGTTTATTCTCAACTACATCATCTATAGGCATGGTGTACCCTCAATAATAATCACTGATAATGGGGGACAATTCAAAAATAAGGATTTGACAGAGCTTTGCTCTAAGTTTAAAATTACTCAACATTGGTCTTCCATCTATTATCCTCAGGGTAATGGACAAGCAAAAGCATCCAACAAAACAATCCTTAAGATCCTGCATCACATAGTGCATAAATCTAGATGAGATTGGCATCTCTGGATCAATCCAGCCCTTTGGGCATACAGGACAAGCATAAGAACACCAACAGGGGCTACACCCTATGTGTTGGTTTATGGAGTAGATGCTGTGTTACCTATTGAGGTTGAGATTCCTTCTCTGTGAGTCTCTCTGAAAGGCCTCATTACTGATGAAGATAACATAATATCTCACCTACAAGAGCTAGAATTACTTGATGAACATCACCAAGTGGTGTTTGATCACCTACGAGCATACCAGAAAAGGATGTCCAAAAGCTATAACAAGAAGGTCAGACCAAGGGATTTCCAAGTGGGTGACCTCATTATGAGGGAGAACCCAAAGAATCAGCAACATCGGATCCAGAAAGGGAAGTTTGAACCAAATTGGCTTGGTCCATATATTGTTACTCCAGTGTTTGGGTCTGGTACCTATCAACTCTCTACTACTGAAGGAGAACAACTCAAAGAGCCCATCAATGCTCTTCATCTAAAGCGGTTCTACAGCTGAGACATCTTTAGTATGCTCATGTATATACTAAAGTCCTAAAAAAAATGATCATCTTAGTGAAAGCCTAGTGATAGGCGCTTTGATGTATCTCCGAAAAAAATTATATATTCCAAAAATACAAAAAAATTAAAAATTGAAAAATACAAAAAAAGAGAAAAAGAAAAAAAGTGTCGTTGATGAAAACTTGGCAAACAGGCGTCATGGTAGCAAAAAAAGAATTTCTGTCAAGAAGGTGAAAACTTGGTAAATAGGCACCTCTTGTTCCACAATGCTATATCTATTACAACACCACTTGGCTTTACGCATTAACTTTCCTGCATTGCTGCTTTCCATGCTTTCCTGCTTACATTTGCTTTCAGTTCCCATCAAGACACCAACTCACATGGATTGAAACTGGTCATACTCTTGGGAAAACCCTCCTGGTCTATGGGCATTGTCCTATTACCTTTTGGGATCTTCTTCACATCAGTCACTAGTGGTTCTCCCTGTGTCTGCCTACTAATGTATATCTTATGCTATGATTGCTTCATTTTGTGCATCTCTCTCGTGTAAGTCACCAGTGGTTCTCACTGCATCTTCGTACTATCGCTATTCTATCGAGATTGCTCACATTTGTTAAAATTTGAGTTATACTCACACGCTCTCTCTATTGATACTCAGTCTTGAGGATTCTTTGCTTTATTTTGTACATATATTTCAGTCACTTTTGTGACACTCTGGTTCCTTTGTGAACCCTCCTGACTTTTTATTGATTCAACGCCATACGCTTGGGGGCACTCACATCTAGTTTGTCCTCGCAACATACGTCAAGTCAGTCATCATTACTTGGGGGCACGGGCCCCCCCATTTGATCACATCTTTGGTTTACACCTGAGTCAGTAATCTTGTCAGTTCTCAAGGACAACTCGCTACTGACACAACCTGGTGTTTTTCAACACCACCATAAACAGTGTTTTTTAACACTATCTTTGGACACATCTATGTTTTTTAACACACATCGGATATCTCAAATGTAAACATCTATCGATAAAAATCAAACACAATGCACTCACAAGCACAACGGTTTTTTTTAACACCTTCTAAACATGAATACATTCAAAAACTTTGAAACAGGCTGAGCTATGCTTGAATATTTCTTTGTATGCTGTCTATTCTCATGAATTTCATTGATATTTTCTTTTTCTACTGATTTTTGGTGTAGTCCCAATGATTTGACAATGTAAAATAAACAAGGTGTATGTGATAAGAGCTCCCACACTAAGGTGGAACAACCTCACATCCCTCGATCTTGTTTATTTGTATGCCATGGTGAGGTCGGTACTATCTCCCTGCTTGTTATTGCTTTGTTTGTTATTGTTTTGTTTGTTATTGATCTATTTGTTTACGCATGATCGCACTCATGGTTATCTTGGCTTTGAATGCCTCGATACTGGTGTACTCTTGCAACATTAACTAGAAACTATGTTTAGGTCATCTTGGCTTTTGTACCTTGGTGCTTACATTTGTTTCCTACATTCTATCTGATGATAAGTCATATTCATATCCTTATGGTTGCATTGTGGTGCTAGTAAGGGTTGTATCGACTTTGATGTTCCAAAAATGAAAATGCTCAATGATGATGATTTTACGATGGGTCTCACAACCATGTCCTAGAATTGCACTTTCATATTGCATCTAGCATAGAATTACATTTTCATATTGCATCTAGCATAGGATTGCGTTTTCATTCTAGACTTGCATTGTGGCAGCAATTCAATGTTCTCTTCTTTGCATTCTCCTAGGTTCATACATAGGGGAGTTCTTCTTTAGAGTCTTGGTTTCATCATGACTGCCCAAGTGTTTGATCCTCGCTCTCTATCTTGAGCTATATGCTCAACCCATTTTTGGGATCAAAATCAAAATCTGACGTCACTTTCTTGTCAGAATCATATCATATCATGATTTTCTAAAATCTTTGACTTTTTTCCTTAAAAGTCAACTTTGGTCAATCCTAGTCAAACTTGGTCAACCTGGACCTCGACATCTCTCAAAATTGATTCTAAATCTTCCAAATTCTTCCATAATCTATTTTGAGTTCTTCTTGATCTCTGACTCAACCTCTATCTGCAATTTTTTTCTCTCCATCGTCAATATGATGTGTCATCTTTCTATTTCGCTCCTAAGGGGGCAGGATGATTACATCATTCAATCTATTTTGATCAATCTAATATGATTTTCAAAAGTTCTCATCACTTGGGGCATGTTCAGTTTTTTGTACCTCACAGTCAAAACTGGATACTCCACAATCAATAAGGTCATCTTTGTTCCTTACATCTTGTCATCTTTTAAGTATCTGAGCAATCTAGCTCAGATTCTTGAGGATCAAGCTATGTTCTGGAAATGGTTCTTGAAAGACTATCTTTTTGGGACAGGTATCGGGGCAATCTAACTCTGACTCCTAATAATCAAGCTCCATTCTGGAGATGATTCTAAACCTCTATCTTACTATCTTTTGGGACAGGTATCGGGGCATTCTAACCTTGACTCCTAAAGGTTGAGCCTCATTTTGAGGACAATCTTGTGAAAGATATCAATCTAACCAGTGTCTGAGCAATCTAACCTAGACATTGGGGGACTAAGCTTCCTTTTGGAGATAGCCCTAAAATCTCTATTCACCATATTTTTGGACAGGTATTGGGGCATTCTAACCTTGACTCCTGAAGGTTGAGCCTCATTCTGAGGATAGTCTTGTGAAAGATATCAAATCTATTTAGGTATCAGGGCATTCTAACCTGGATTCCTGAGGATCAAGCTTCGTTCTAAAGACCTCCCTCAAAAACTCTATTTGACCGATGTCTCGGAAACCTAACCTAGTCTTTGGAGAGTTAAGCTCTATCCTAGAGATGGCTCTGAAATATTTTCATCAATCAATTTTCAAACCTATTCTTCTGTGCTTCAAGCATCAAACTATTCTTTGAATCAATGCGTTGCTTGCACATCAATTCAAAGAGGGGCAAAATGTAACACCCCAAAATTGGCATCTCGCAACCCTAACCAATTTTGTTTTATTTGTCACTCTTCTAGATCATCAAAGTCCTATTGTACTAGGCAATTATGAGTATTGACTGACTTTACTCGACCTGAGTGTCAAATGCAAAAAATCCTAAACCTGCATTAATCATATATTATGTTTAATTCCTAAATATCTATTTGGCTAAACAAACCTTATGATCGAATTAATTTAATTAATAAAGTCCTAGCACTTTAATTAAATTAAATTCACCCTCTTTAGCTAAGACACATGAAAAAGGAATTAAATCATATTTAATTATTAAATAAATATCCTCATTTTCAATAATTGAATTTAATTATTCAGATAATTGAGAAAAAGTAATTATGAGGTCATATTTATTTAATTAATTGGATAATCTCTCAAAAATCTTATCTCTGTTCAGAAATAGAATCTTTGAATTAATTGTGCTTTAAAGAGAAAGAAAATAATTTAATTCAAATAAAATAGAATTAAATCAAAGAAAGAAAACAGTTAAAGCAAAGGGAAAACAATTTATTGTTTTCTTTCAATTAAAGCTTTCTAATTTAAGCTGGCTTTTCTATCTATTTTATTTCAAAGAGGAAGCTTTCTATTTAGATCATCTCTGAGTCTATAAAAGAACTCTCATTCTTCATTCAAACCCCCACTCATTTTTATGCATTGTTAGAATACTGAATTATTGTCACATTTCTCGATATCTCATATAGAATAACTTCATTTTGCAATAGAATAGTTTCAATTTCTAGAATAATTGCATTGAAATCATGTCTTAGAATAAATCTCACATCTTTCAATTCTTAGAATAACTTTGCATTGCATTGCATTCATGGAGATAAATCCTTTGTTCCTAGATTGGTCCATGGTTGTGAGACTCTCATTCTAAGAGCAATTTCAAAAGCCCCGTCTGGATAGAAGGAAACAGGTCGAATCATGCAGGCAGACAAGATGAATAATCTCATATTTAGTCTTGTGTGTACCTGGTGATCGAGGAAGGATTATGTTGAAGTGTATGGTGAGTTAACAAGGCCAAATTCACCACATACAATGATAGCCTAAATAGGAAATATGAATTTGTACTCAAAGCCTGCAATGATGAAAAGGTCAAGTCCCTATTAAAAGATAACAGAATAGCAGCTTTGGAAGGAAAGAAAAAATTCCAATTAATGCCCCAAGGGGTAATTTCTTAGGAACCTCATCAACCCTCCTCATCTATTCCATTTGTGACTTATCCCCCATCCCCTGCACCTTTGAGTCCTACTACCCATGATGCCATTGATGCTAAGAGAGCAGAGCTGAAAGCTGAAAATAAAAGGCTAATCAGTGAAAGATCAAGATTAGAAGAAGAGGGCAAGAGGGATCTTGAAGACTCCCATGCATATAAAGAGGCTGAGGACTTGGTGAAGCAAAGGAATTCTGACAAAATATATTCCAATCTCAATAGATGTGCTAGTGAGGTTAACCTTGCCAACCTCTATTTATTACGAAAGAAGATTTCTAGTATCTTGAACAATCATGATGAGGGAAAGGAAATGTGAGCCATGCCAAAGATTCTCAAGTAAAATGAAGTATTCAAGAGCATTATTGTTAAACCTTGTAGTAGCAGAGGCTCCCTTTTCTATGTGGGGAATGGATTTTATAGGAGAGTTTGCTGAGAAATCAAGTGGGGGGCATAGTTGGATTTTACTGATAACTGATTATTTTACAAAGTGGGTAGAGGCAATCCCAACTAAGAGAGCAACAAGCACTGTGGTTATTGACTTTCTGATGGATAATGTAATTACAAGATTTGGTGTTTCCCTTAAATTGGTAATAGATAATGCCATGTGCTTCAGGTCTGAAGAATTCACTGACTTTTGCTTTGATATGGGAATTGTTATGTCTTATTCATCCCCATATCACCCTCAAGCCAATGGTCAGGCATAATATAGTAACAAGAGTATTTTACAAATCTTAAAAAAGACCTTGGAAGGAAATAAGAGAGCTTGGAATGTTAAATTGAAACTTTCCCTCTGGGCTGATAGGATCACTGTCAAGAAGGCCACTAGAAAATCTCCCTTTGAATTGGTTTATGGTGTTCAGTCAAGAATGCATGTTAACAATTTGCACCCAATTTATAAGTTTATCCAAAATAAAGAGATGGAATTTTCTGAACATATGGAAGAAAGGATGGTTTAGTTGGTAGAATTGGATGAAATAAGGAGAGAAAGCCAAAGAGAAAACATTAAATTGCAACAAAAAGTGAAATATCTTTTTGACAGAAGGGAAGATGAGAGAAAGTTTTAGCCTAGTGATTTTGTACTGCAGTGGAATACCAGAGCTGAAGACAAAGGTAAACATAAGAAATTTGAATCATTATGGATAGGGCCTTTTGTTATATCCTGAATCTTTGCAAAAGATTCTTATTTCCTCAAGAGTCTGGATGATGAAGAATAGGAATTTCCAGTGCATGGACAAATTCTGAATTTTTTTTTAATTAACCTCTCTTTTCCATGCACAGTAGTATGTATTATATGTATAGGTGTGTTTCCTTTCTATTGTGTTTTTGTTTCCAATTTTAGGTTAGTCTAGTTTGTGGTCTGCTACCCCAGAGATCTGTGGTTCTTGTTATAACCCAGTGTTTAAACATCCTCAGAGAGAGCCATTGTTGGTGCTATTTCATGTTTGAAATATGCCTTGTAAATTTCTTGAGGTCCCCTGTCATCTATGGTGTCCAAGGTTTTAAAATCATGGTTAAAATTATTCTCATGCCTTTGCAAAATTAGTTCTTACCCTTGACCTAGTTGAAAATGCTAAAAAATGCCTGAACCCTCAAGTATATGTTATAACCCTATTCAAATTTGAATCTAAATGCCCTAAGTGTCTTGGCAGGTTCTATTTCTGCATTGCTTTTTCAGTCACTTAAGTTTTCATAAGTCATGTGTTCACGTTAAAAGGGTTGGGTTATAAAGTTGTGTTATCCTAACCACTTTAATATTTCCTAAGTCATGCCGCTAAGAAAAGCCTTTTATTTCATTGTCTTATGTGGTGAGCAAATTTTTTTTGATCGGACAACCCGCTTAATAGCTTAGTCCAAAAAAAATTGACATCTATCAGTTAAGCTATTAAGCCATGGTGCCGCATGTCCTTGGTGGTGCTGAATGTCATAAAGGTTCTTAGTTAAACAATGGAAAAGTTAAGAAATAATCGACAGTCTGCTTAAACACTTAAAGGCAAAATGCTCGACATCTATCAGACAAGCCATTAAGCGGTGTTGACATCTAGCAGTTGGTGGACCCAGATACTCAGAGCTGGTGATAATTAAAGATCAGTTAACTTGTTTCCCATCCAATGGTCAGCTTAATGGCTTAACTAAAAAGTGAACGGAATCTAATAGGTAAGCGATTAAGTCTGGGCGACGCGTAGCATAAAAGGTGGGTCCTGTATGGCACTTAAGTCATGTTAATAAGGTTGCAAGTGTAAAAGAATCTGATGGTCCACTTAAATGCTTAAAGGTAAAGTGCTCAAAATTTAATGGGTAAGCGATTAAGCGGTGTTGACACATGTACTAGATAAATAGTTGCTTCTATGAAAGTAATATAGTCGTTAGATGAAGAAAATGATGTTCAATATCTATGGCTTAAATTCAAAGTTGTCAAAATGAGTTGTAGAGAGTCATTAAGCCGTGAAATTGAAGCTTGTGAATTGATTGCAGAATGTGTGGCCACTCCAGCTGAATTTAATTCAAATGAATGATATGATTGAAGCCATAAAATTGGTTAAGTCGACTTGAAGTCACAATAATTCACCAAAGTCATTCAAGCAAAAAATGGAATTATAGAGGTAATTAGCTCTACGCAACAACTTTTCATAATGGGTAAGCTTTTCTAATTCACCAACATTCAGGTTCTTAGTAAGATTTGCAGTTCAAAAGGGTTTTTAGAATTCTTGTCTCAAAATCTGAATTCATATCGAAAAAGCCCTAGATTCAGAATGGCCCCTAGAATTGAGATTTCCAGAGAGGTTGATTAACAGAAGAGAAATGTTAGGGAGGATTTGCTGCAATAATTAAAAGGATCCATAGGCGATGCTACTCAAATCAAGAGAATAGTTCCACTAAATCCCCGTCTCAAAGTAGGAGAAGGCCTATATGATTCGGGTAGATGGGAAAAAGATGTCAAAACCAGTTTTAATGTCTCACCTTGTTTAGAACTACATATAGTCAAAGGAATGCCCCTACCCTAGACTGTAACATTTGGGAGTTAGAAATGGGAAATTTGATAGCACCTGGGGTGTTTATGGATACTGATTTGTTCACTCTGATTGCAAACACTTATGACAAGGTGTCTAGGGTTGTTAGGGATACCCAAGGAAATGTCCTGTTGACTGTTTTAGCTGATCAGATTAGAAGAATCTTCAAGTTGAGTGATACCTCAGTACATATGGATGATATTGACTTTGAATATTTTAAGGAGGTATACCAGACTTAGAGGGAGTATTATAGAGATGAGGCTTTAAAGGGATACTTCAATAAAATAGGTGACTTGGTTGTAGTAGGGCCTAGAACCCCATAAGAATTCAAATTGGACTTCTTTAATGGAAAAGCCAGGAAAATGTATAGTGCCCTATGCCAAGTTTTGGGAGAAGATGAAGATGTAACAATTCCTGTCCACATAATGCTCATGGTGGTTCAGATTCTGCATCCCCACCTATTAGTAGTCTTCAACTTTGCATCTTAAATTGCACAACAAATGCATGAAGGTTTGGCAGGAATCCAGGAAAAAAACATACTTAAACCAATGGGATGGTATTCCCTCATGGTGCACATGTTCTTGTCTAATAATGTAGACTTCTTTGAGAAAGAAATTGAATTGACTAAGTTCTAGGGTAATGAAGAGTTGCATGTTCAGATGTGGAGTGCTGGTCTTTCATGGGACAGGGAAAAATCTAGCTATGTTTACTTTGATAGGGTTTTTTCAGCTAGGCTTAGGTCATTGTTATGCAATCAAAATGCCAGGGTCCACACTAAAATGATGAGGCTTTTGAGACCTATGGAGTTTTCCCTAGAACTAAAGATTGCCCATAATTTGGAAGATCTAATTTTGTACCTTGTTTCTACAGTGATTAGAGTTTATGGATTCATGGGAACCCCTAATGTGCTACCCTACAGAGTCCCTGTCAAGATTGGAATTGTAGAGATCATAAGGAAATTGGGTGGATTACGTGAGGAGGCCCTAGCAGGAAAAATGAAGGGAAGAATTTTCCCTACACTCACCAGAGCCCATCATTTCATCATAACAAAGAATGGGTGGACACAATTTATAATTACTTTGAGCCCTATCACTTAGAAACATCTGTATCCATGTGTGGAGATAATGAGGACTTTATAATGGGTATGTTCAGAAAAAGAACCAAGTGCTTGACATTAGAGCACCAGTTTAACTACCCTGAGGACATCATTAGAAATATTTTTGACCTAGGTGACCAGGAGATCAAAAAGGAGAAGTGGATGGTGTAAAAGAATTCTTTGGACTTTGTGCACAATTTTGATAAGACTCATGACCCTCTCAAGGAGTTCTTCCCATGGTCTAAGAAAATTGAGTCTTTAATGACTTTATTTGAGGGAATAATGCAGACCTTAAATGAGAAAAAATAGAGGATAATAGAAGCTGAGCCAGAAAAGGCTCATGCTATTTTAAGAAAACTTTAGCAAGGAAGAGTGGTCCCACCTGGGGATTATGTAGTGTACAAAAGGAGAGGGTACATAACCATCATGCCCAACACTGATAAACCTCCTCAACATAAAGGGAAAATGCTAGCAAGTGCTAGTACTCAAGAAGTGCCCTCTCCCAAGAGACAAAAGGTGGAAGAAAAAGAGAAAGAGAGTGATTTGTACTCTCCTTCCCAATCTTCTATGCACTATGATGACCAAGCCATTGCTGAGCAATTGGTTCAATTAAGGAATGTTGGTGAAATTTTTGTTACTGACCAGGAGTTGCAAGAAGGGATGTCAGAGGCACCTAGGCATACAATTGCTGACCTCACAATGGTAGAATTCAGAGGTAAGGAATTAGACCCTGTTACCAAGCAAGCCAGTGATGAATTCTTGTCAGATGACAATTTTGTCAAAACTAGGGCATTCATTTAGTTTTTTTGGAGAAGCCATATAGATGAACTCAATCATAAATGTCAGAAGCTACATGAAGCTCAACCTCATTATGCTAATGATGATATAGAGAAAGAGGTCAAGCAGGAGATGGTCTCCAAATTTGATAAGATCACCCCTGAAGAGGGTAGATAATTGGTTAAGAAGAAGGGAGTCCTCATACTACCTCAATGGGACTTAGTAGATGTAGTAGTTTTTGATGCTATCAAGAAGTAGGATAAACAAATGAGCACTACTGGGACATCAGTTGGTGCCTAGTTTAGTGAAGACCATGCAGCCTTGGAAATCTGGTCATTAAAAAAGAAAGACAAATGAAGAGTGAAGGAAGATGATGGGATTGAGGATACCAGAAGCCTCATTGTCAAGAGAGTTTCTGATACTCCAGGAACTGAAGTAGCAAATCTTGTTTTTCAAATAGCTATCCTGAGCTTGAGGGTGGATGAGAAAGAAAAAGAGGCTTATGATAGCCTAAATAGGAAATATGAATTTGTACTCAAAGCCTACAATGATGAAAAGGTCAAGTCCCTATTAAAAGATAAAAGAATAACGGCTTTGGAAGGAAATAAAAAAGTCCAATTAATGCCCCAAGGGGTAATTTATCAGGAACCTCATCAACCCTCCTCATCTATTCCATTTGTGACTTATCCCCCATCCCTTGCACCTTTGAGTCCTACTACCCAGGAGGCCATTGATGCTAAGAGAGTAGAGATGGAAGCTGAAAAGAACAGGCTAATCAGTGAAAGATAAAGGTTAGAAGAAGAGGGCAAGAGGGATCTTGAGGACTCTCATGCATATAAAGAGGCTGAGGACTTGGTGAAGAAAAGAAATTCTGACGAAATATATTCCAACCTCAAGAGATGTGCTAGTGAGGTTAACATTGCCAACCTCTATTTATTAGGAAAAAAGATTGCTAGTATCTTGAACAATCATGATGAGGGAAAGGAGCAGTGAGATCTGATAGTTATTAATTGGAAGGGGAAGACAAGCCATGTCAAATATTTTTACTCTCTCTCAAAGGAGAAAAACAATATTGACATCATTCTGACAAGAACCCACAAATGTCTCAAATTGATGGTCAACTTGGACACCAAGAAGAACATGGTCATCAGAAGAGTAGAAAATTTGAGAGGAGAGTTGTCCAGGGATAGATATGACATATTTCCCAATATGTTCAAAATGGATGGGAACATAAAGAATGAAGCCCTATGGCTAAGGAAAATAAATGAAGCACTAACCAACAGGAAAAAAAGTATCATTACATTGGGAAATATCGACTGGTTTGTGTTAACTATTGACATTCTAAATAAATCCAAGGCATTTTTTGAATCCTTGGAAGCATAAATTGAGAAGGCCAATGTTGATTGGGAGGAGTTCAATAGCCAGAAGGATGAGGTTATTAGTTTCATTTGGGCAAGTGATGAAGTGTTCACCACATGGGTAAGCAAGTATGGTATAGTCACTCCAGTAGCATGAGGCAGTAATGTAAGAATGAAAACAAGCACCAGTGAAGCCAAGCTGTTTGGAGTAAAGAAAAGATTAAGGATTTTGCATCAATAAAGAGGACAATTCCAGATGATAAGGACTCAAAAACCTCAGATCACCTCCAAGCATTCAGGCATTCGTAGGACAAAGGATCACATAACTTGTAACAAGGAATTGTTATTCCCTCCACCTGATTTTTGTCTCATCTATAACATGTAATTTTGTCCTATAGCCTAGTCATCCGAAGCTTGTTGCATCCTTATTTTTCAAAAGGATTCCAAGATGACTAGGGCTATCTATAAGTAGTAAGTTGTAATGTGTTGTAAGGGATGGTAAAATAAAAACTGCAAAGAAAACTTCTAAATTGTGTCTGAGCTTTGGTTTTGAGTCTTTGAATGTACTGATATCAAGCTTACATTAGTAAAATACAATGGAATCTCCATTTTGACACCAATGATGTCTTTTTGTGTTTTCTCTTAGTTCTTGTATGTTCAATTTGTAAGGCAATTTGAGTATGCTGGTTATAAGGTAGCCATGTCATTGTTTGTGAGTTGCTTTCAAGGAGAGTTTAAATCTTGCAGATAATTGCAGAGGGTTAGGGTTTATGCAGGAATTTGATACAGGGGTGTGAGGATGAGAGGATAGTATGTAAGGTATTCCATCTGAGGTTTTGTTTGTACTTCAATTAATTATCCCTGATGTATGTATGTTTTATTCTTACTCTATGACCCATGATTAGGTACTGGCCAAAATGCTGACAGGTGGTTGTTATCATCAATCCAATATTAATCAATCTTTATATTTCTATTATCTCAAATACATGTCTAGTTAATTGTATTTAGTACAATTCAATTTAGTGATTCCTTAAAGAGAGAATCAATAGGTTAGCCTTCCTAGTTCTGAAAACTTAAAAAGAAGAAAGATTATAAATCCTTGATCCATTGTAAGATTCTCTATGAATTAGTGAATCTGAAGATAGGTACAGCCGCCTGAGTTTGTGGAGCTCAAAGTGAAGAAGGATAGCATCCTTGTTAATTAGCCTTGTTCATGTATGAATCTGAGTTGGGAATAGAGGGTCAGACATTTATTGTTGTTTTAATTGATTCCTACAAGAAAAAGAGCTAACAAATTGGTGACTCTACTAGGGATTAAGATGCAAAAATCTTGTTGAAGAAATTATAATCTCTGGTGTTTTATTGATTGAATCAAATTTCAGTTGAGTTTTCCCATCTGAGTGGCACTAACAAATTGGCGACTCTGCTGGGGACTCTTGTGATGTTCTCAGTGTCATGTTCATGAAAGGGTTTGTCCTTGAAATATTGAGATTTAGTTTGTTTTTCCTCATAATCATTAAAGCAAGTTTATTCTACTTATCTATCATGGCGCACTGTTTGAAGGTTTTGATCCTAAGAATGATATAGATCCTGTCTCAGATGGAATAACTGGTGAGGAATTATCAAGAAACTTTGTTTTCAAGTTTGATTTAGATTTATTGCTATCAAAGGAGACTTGAGTTAGGACAAGGCACTTGAATCTTTTTATATTTTTTCCTCTGAAAAGAGGTGACGACTCTAACCTCTGTGTATTCTAGTATTACACGTTAAACATTTTGAAAATATTTGTATGTTCTAAAGCATGAGTCGACAAAGGAATACTAGGTCATACTTCAGACAAAATCCTAAAATGGATGTTGGAGAGGAGCTCCATACGGCTCAAAGGAAACAATGGTTCAAAAGAGGGACATCTAAAAATGATTCCCAACATGCCTCTAAAGGGAGAATAGAGATTCCCATTCCAGAAAGAAAGTCATCTTCATCTAAAGATGCAGAACCTATGGGACCAATTGATGCTTATAGGGATAATGGCAATTTTGATCCCTTCAGGGATGGAGAAAATGCTGATAAAGGTTTCTTTCCAGCTGTAACATATGAGATAGAGGTTTTGTTGATGTGATGTTACCAAAATGTAAAGTAAGAAGATTTGTTTATTAATTTGTTTGATTTGCTTAAAGTGTGTTAAATATCTTAATCCTATTTTGCATTTAATTTGAATTGTATTTATTGTGTATTGGAATTTTGATTAGGGAGAAGATAAGATGCTCCTTTTCTATCCTCAAATGCACAAATGGGAGATCCAAGTTGATCAACCCCAAAAGAAGGGTTAATGCACAAATGAATCAAATATTCGGAAAGAGAACAAAGAAGGGGATCTTAAATTCTATTAATTGATTAAATGAATATGTTTAATTATAGTAATTGAAAAGGATAGGAAGAAGACCCAACCTTACAAAATTACAAATCAAAGAATGCTATTTTCTGAGGTCTATAGACTATTTCTAGAAAATCTAACAAATGATCCTGAATCGAAATGCAGAGATGAACAAAACCCATAAATATTTTCCTGTTCTGATGTCATCTTATGAAAAAGGTCAACCTTGACCCACAAATGTCAACCCTGACCCAATAATGTCGACCCTAACCTGCACATGTCTAACAAAGAATCTGTTCACGTTGTCTGAAAGAAAGCTGAAAAGGGTATCCAGATCTGGTCTCAAATCTATAGTCCTAAACCTGTACCTACAAGAAAAAGAGGATTGTTTGTTTTGGGGGAGGGGTTTACCTTGGTCAGACCCCAATTTTGGAATTAACCTCAAATATATGTAATTGAAATTGCAAAAATAAATAAAGTAAATTTATGAATTCACCTTGCTTGTAAAAGTCCTTGTGGCGGATTCGAATCCATGGATCCACAAGTATGCTTCAAAATGTGGAATGTAGAAAGGTAGAATGTCTTCAATCTCTTTCTTGTAGATATCCAACACCAAGTCTTGAATAGGTTCTTGAATTTGGAATAGGCTTAGAAGAAGGTGGATGGAGAGATCACTAAAAGGGCACCATGTAGCTTGAATCCTTCAAGGGCCTCCAATGGATCTCCTTTATGAAAAATGGATGCTTGAATGGATGAATTCTCGCTTTAAATATTTCTCCTTAGCTTTCTTGAATCACAATTGAAGATAGTTTGAGAATGCTTGATCACCATTCAGAAGACTTAGAGGAAAAGAGAGGAGAAGGCTCCCTTTTATATGAAACTAGGGCACAATATTCTAAGAAGGATGATATAGGATAATTAAATTCCAATTAGACCCATGCCCCTAGAAGTGGACCTATATTAAATATAATTTAGGAATCGATACTTTGGAACCTGAAACAGCCAACCTGGAAGCGGGAAAACACTTTTTGCAAAGACCGACATCCGAAAACTGTGAGACCCCGGGATCTAAACCCTGGGTCAAGGTTGAGGTCAACCTTGACCTAGGTTAGGGTTGAGTTTGAACCTAACCTAGGTCAAGGTTGAGGTCGACATAGACCTAAAAGGTTGACCCTGACCTTGAAGCCTAGAATCACCAGTCTGCAGTCCAAAATGCAGAAATCAGGCTAAAAAGGAGTGGAAAGAGGGACAGAATAGGGGGGAAGCCATGTCAAGATCAAGAACCCATTCTAGGTGCTTGATATGACCCCAAACCACTTAATCAAAAGGCTAAACAAGTCTACAATGGAAGTGCTTCCATTTTTTGACTATACATTTACTCCCCACTTTAGCAAGAGTATGAGCTCAACACAAACTCTGGGTAAAGGAGAACATAAAGAACATGCAATCTTATTGGAACCAAAAGGGATAAAGAGAACCTCAAGCCCCTAAGGGACTCAAGTATTTATCAACCCTAAGATCACAATAAGAGAGACATCACTTAGTTAAGGAGAGAGAGAAGGTCTGATTATCTTGCCCAATGAGAACCTATGTCTCATTGTGAACCACACAAAAAGCGTAACTGGAAAGATGGAGTTGAATTTCCTAGTGAATGTGGCTACTCACTAGTCAACCCATCAGGGAAATCCATTCTTAAAGGGATCAAAATACTATAAATTGAAAACTGGTGGGATCAAGAGATCCGTGTAAATTTAAACTGGAGGGATCAAGAGATCCTAAAAAGTAAAAATGACCATGCTTTAAGGATTAGTTTCTTTTAATCCATAAAGGGAAAAGTTTTTAAGTCTTTGAAACTATTTTGAATGTGCATGTGTGCAAAAGTGAGTAGAGTGTATGCCCCCACATTAAAGTCATTGCTAACACTTTAACAGGAGCAATGGTTTTAACGGAAACATAAACAACTCTACAGATTATGTTTCCACTGCAAGATGCCCCCAAAGAAAGACAAATCAAGGGAAATAAAAAATAAACATACATAAGAACACAAGAGGGATCTACCTAATTTGGGGTCAATATGATCATAAGATAACATGTACATAGAAATATAATATTATTGCAAATGAATTGACATCATTCCCCAAAGAAAGTAGAACTACAATCACAAAGGAGGAAAGAAACTTAAGAATTACGAAGAGGAATCTTTTCGAACCACAACATGGAGACCAAAAAGAATTAGTGCTACCCTGTCGCAGATCCAAGAAGATTGTACAATGAAAACAGTTACAAACAATAGCACAAGTACAACATAACATGAAACAACATATAGAAGAATGTAGATACACATAGAAGAATTGAACAACAGATGTGATTCCTTTATCACCTTGCACCAACAAAGTAACGAGGGTCGTATAAAAGAATCCAAAAAAAATTTAGAAAAACACATTACGGGGGAAGAAAATTACAACATACAAACAAAAAAAGGGCTACCATAAAGGATGAGCCAATCAAGCATGTTGTCAACCCTCGCCATCTTGGTTTATGTTATTTAGGGTAGCTGGACAACTCGCAAGAGGGACTATATCCAATATAGTAGGAATGATAGCCAGTTCCAAACAAGGATCCTCTTGAGAATCACAATGCTCATTACTAGGTGTAATTGTTAATTGAGTTGAAAGCATATGAG